>CAUYRT010064300.1:0-33435 GCA_963574885.1 Lepilemur ruficaudatus
TCTTTCACCTTCTTGTCACCCTTCATTTTTTCTTTTCCTTTTACCACCATGTATTTTAAAACTGTTTAGTGAAAACTCTGATGTTAAACTTTGAGACGTTCCAATGTCAATTTATGTGACTTTTTCCCCTGAGGTGTTTACTGTCTGATAAGACAGATGGCCCACATACAAATTAAATATAAAACATATTCACAGTTATAAATGCCATGAGAAAGTTACTGATAAAGAATTTTCCACATACAATGCAGCCTTTCTAATCATAACTTCTGAATATCCTTTTTATTGAACTATTGATTTATTTGGATTTTTATGTATTCTTACAAATAATCCTAGCCATTAGTGTTGCCTGAAAATTACTCAGCAGACTAGGACATGAAAACTATAACAGTTTTAAGAATAAGAGCTTGAAATACTCGTGCTTGATCTGAGATAGTGCTGGCATCTGTATTGAGGAAGGTTTCAACCCAGTTCAGAGGCTGTCGCAGTAATGTAACAGAAGAAAATAAGTAAATGAGTTAAAGTATATAGTAGAGAGAAAGAAGAATATAATAGGCTTAATTTAAATGATATGTGTTAAGTAGCATTATGATGTTTCTTCCTTTTGCATAGTCCTTCTCATCTAAAGGCAAAACTCCTTAGGACAGAGTAGATGTGACATTGCTGAACAGAAAGCCAAGACTTTGCTGCATTTGGGACTAACAGGACCAGTGCTGATGGGCAGAATGGAGGAAACATAATTGATTAATGTCTTACTATTAATAGCAACCTTCTTTTTAAAATGATCCATCTCCCACGTGGCCCGCATGATCGTTGTGGAACTACCATCTCCAAGCAATGTTACCTTACCCATACAACCACATTCACGATATTCACAGATGAGAAGCTCCACTAAGGGTAGCCAAGGTCCTCCCTGATGGTTAGAATATGGATATAGAGCTATTTTCTATTTTAGTGTGTCTATACTAAAAGATGAAACCTGCTGTTGTCTACATGTTTATGAGAAATGAAGAAAATAAGCTCATAAGAAAAACAGAGAAATTACTGCTGATAGTAGGATGCCTGCTATGCCAAATGAGGTGGTGACAAATGTGTGGAGATGGGGAGGAGGCCAGGGCAGCACGTGTGGTTTGGGCAGCATGAGCAGCCAGCAGCAGTGGCACCAGTAGAATACACCTATAAGTGTGTCATCCTGTAGGTTCTTCAAGATACATCTGTATACTTACGATAAAGTGCCCTTTTTTAAGCAAAATCAAGTTGAATTCCTCCTGTCTGCCAACCCTGACGGTAGAACTTCTACAATTAGAAAGGAAATCTGCCTATAAAAATTCTTAGGCAAAATAATGGGTTCTTTGTGTACTTTCAATCTCTTTCCTAATAAAGAAATAAGTGTTTTCTCTATGATCATTTGTATCATCATTACATTTCTACTCTATATGGGCTGTAAAATTATTCTGAGTAGGCATAGTGCTTATTGGACATGCATGATTAAATAGAAGAGATGATCCTATTAAATAAATTCATTTGAATTGAATAATGTCTATGTGAATGACATATAGAAAAGAAAAACACACCTGCCATTTAAAAAGAATATAAATAGAACTCATTTTTAACATAAATTGAAAGTTGTGGAAAAATTAGCCAACTTAGAATGTTGGGGCAGTGTGGCATAATTTGTCTTTTTTTCCTATATTATAACCATGCCTAATCATACTCAAGTTAACTAGAGGTGTCAATAAAGTTTTTAAAAGAGAAATTGATTTTAATTAATATGGTTTTGGTCATGAAAGGGAGTTGTCCACTCTGTTCCTGAGTCAGTACATACTCTACATTCTCATATATTTGTTATTCCTATGGATCTTTTAAATTCCTAATAAATCTGAATTATTACAAAATCCTCATTGCTTACAGATAATTTTAACTATTTCACTGGTACATTTTCTTCAAAATGTAATCTGAGAACTGTTATAGTCACCTTTGGAAGGGTTATTACCATGAAATAATCATGTCCACCATCATAAAAAATGTTTTTTTTTTCTTTGTTTAGGAGTAATCGTGTTACTAGCAAATTTCATTCAAACTTATTTCTATTTTGTGGATTTGTTTGTGTAGTGGAGTCAATATATTTAATAATTTCTATAAAATATTACATATTTTTTTGAGATTTGCTTCTCACAGGAATCAGGTACATAAAATTTTGAGAAAAATGTGATAAGTAGAAGCAAAAATTTACCCAAACCCTAACTCTCAAGACAAGTTAAAGATTCTCAAGCAAACAATCAGAAAGTGAAGGTGGAAACATAATGAGAAAGAAGTTGATGTGGACACAAATTCGTTTTTTAAGTGGACTGAAGTCAGTGTCCATAGATTCACGAGTTCTACTCTTGTAGATTCATCAATCACTAATACCCAGTTCTTGGGCAACACTTCAGTTGGAGCCCAGAAATCATTTAGCCCTCACTTGAATAGGTCGTCTATAATGTGTGTGTTAAAGAACCACTGGTTTTCTTTCTAGGTGTCCTCATGAGAACCCTCACGATAAAGGCCAAACAGTCATGTATCATTTATTGCCTTATTAGAGTGATGCTTATTTGTAGTTTTAGGTTTAACCAGGCCCCTTTGCTATACAGAGAAATGCTTCTAAAGACATAGCTGCATCCCAATGCCTTGAACCTGTGTCGCCTTATTGTGGAAAAGAGTCTTTGCCAATGTGATTAAGTTAAGGATCTTCAGATGAGGAGATCATCTGGGATTATCCTGGTGGGCCCTAAATGAAATGACAAGTATCCTCCTAAGGGAGAGGTAGAGGGAGACCAGAGAGACACACAGTGGGAAGGCATTGTAAAGATGGAGACAGAGACTGGAGGGATATGGCCACAAGCCCAGAAATATTGGCAGCCCTCAAGAGATGGAAAAAGCAAGGAGCACATTCTCTTTTAGAGCCTTCAGAGGGAATGTGGCCCTGTCAACACATTTTTTGGACTTCTGGCCTCCAGAATTGTGAAAGGAAGAATTTCTTAAAGCTATTGAATTTGTGGTAATCTGTTACAGCATCTACAAGAAACTAACATAGACACCATTCTAATTTTGCCACACGAACATTTCTTCATGTGAACGTGTCAGTATCCTGAGATATTAATAAAAGGTAGAGTCCTGGACATTCGGTAGAGTGGTTGTGTAAAACAAAAATTACCAAACACTTGAACATGTGGGAAAATGAATGGCACCAACTTGGGGATTTTTCTTTAAGCTAAAACAGTAGTTTAATATAATTCTTGGATAAATATATAAATATATATATATAAATGTTTATATGCATATGTGTATATATATATATGTTACATTTGTGTTTAGAGGAAGCAAAAGAGTATTTTTACTTTTAATCATCAAGATTAATGAAATTAAGAAATACTGTGCTGATAAATTCTAATTTCTCTGCAACAATATCACTCTATACCCATTTGAGGAGAAGTTAGAAAAGTGAACTGAAAAATTGAGAGAATTTTTTTCTATTTTATGAATCTATTTAGATTGAACAGACAATATAGTAAAATAAGAAAAAATGATCTACTCTCGGCACATAGGCACTCATAATGTGAGAGAAATTGTATACTGCAGGATACTTGAAAGAAACAATTCACCTGAAATGGACATTCCCAAGAGAAGAGCATTGATAATATAATTAGCCAGGTGGATGATATTCAATATTTTCATATATATGTTATGTATCTCATATATTTACCAAAATACTCAAGTGTGGGGCATGCTTTCTATGTAAGTGTCCTATGCACAATCTTTGTTGAGAGCCCCTTGCTTTGATATAGTTAAGAGAAATATGGAAAGTCCAGGTCTTTCATCATAAAACGAGGTTGAAGTCCTCATTCTACAAGTCGGCTAATTGTGAAATCACTTGGTGGCATGGCTTTCCTTCAATTTACATAGAATTCCAAGTATGTAAATTAAAGAAGTTAAATCTCCATTTCATGGATGTGAATACTTTAAGAAAAGAGTCAGGGTATATGAACACATGCCGAGAAAAAAAATGAAGAAGAGTAGCAAAGTCTTTATTTTTTATTTCAACACTAAAGCAAATACCACCTGTGCAGTCAAAAATGCTCACATCTTAACATACTGAGAACTGTGAGAAGTCAAGCAGGTGCTGAAGAAAAAATAGCAAAGAAGAAGTCATAATTTCTTAAAATAAACAAAACATTTATTTTCAAGTTTTGACATCCTGTTTACTTCTCTTTGTATAAAGTTATAACAGGTACCACATATAATGTTGAGAAATATTTTTCCAAAAAAGGGCTAGGATTGTGACCTATAGAAAATGCCAAGAAATAGATGGGTTGAAGTTTTTTTTTTTTTCTTCTTCTTCTTCTTTTTATAAGGCAATTATATAAAGGGAAAGGAAATTTGCTGTTAGGTGATTATCTAACACCAAGAAGATTATACAAATTAGCCAGTGGAAGAATCATGAATTTATAATGATTGTAAAATAAAGAAACCATGATGTGGATGTACAGTAAAATAGATACTGTTGTTATAGCCGTAGTTTGTTTACAAGAAAAGAGAAATTTTCAAAGCACCTCTAGCTAAAGTGGGGATTGCCTTTTAGGAACCCAGGTGAAAGCTTGTCGAATAAAATGCAAGACACCCAGTAGTTTTAAATTTCACATAAACAACACATAATATCCTTGCATAACTGTGTCTCAGATACTGCACTATTATGCTGTACTTATACTAAAAACATGATTCATTGTTTATCTGAATTTCAAATGTAACTGAATGTCCTATTCTGTAATTTGCTAGATCTTTCTACTCTAAAAAGGTGTCCTAGATTTCAAGGTATCAGGAGAGACTAGGAAAAGGATGGGGAAATACCACAGAAAACAGTGTGGTTTCCACTGTCTCTCTCAATGACTTTCTCTATTTTACTTCCTGTCTCCTCTCTTCTGTCTTTTATCCAGAACTGAATGGTTTCCCATTTTTCCTTCTGTTGCATTCTCATGTTTTTTCCTCAATATAGAGCAATTTTGTATGTTTTGTTTATTTATTTATTTTTTCCTGCATGCAATAAAGAAGCAAGTTGGCCCAGTTTAGATTATGACCTACCTCCGGTCAAATCAAAAGTCACTGGGATTTCTAGATCAGTTGGTCCAATGTTTTCTCAATGAAGCAACCACAAAAAAGAAATGAGGAAGCAGGAAAATTGAGAACGTATCTATATAAGCCAAAGTTATAAATTGTGTCTTCAAAGATCTTCTTACAAATCACAATTTTACAATATTAATTGAAAATGAGTACACAAAATCATCTACCCTACAAAACTCCAATTTTGTTATACATATACAAATATACATATGCAAACACAACTACATTCACACAATGTTTTTTAAAAAAGAAAAAACTCAAAAATATTCTCAAGGATGGTTGCAGCTTTGATTCAAATTAATTTTGTCTTGTATGTATATTTTCACATTTGCCAAATTTTTTACAAAGAGCCCTATTTACCTAAAGAACTCATAGCACCAAAAAATAGATAAGAGGAAGGAACACATGTTTTCTAAGAAGTATGAGTGCTGAGAGGGTCGTTTAGTCACCCATGGGATTAACAAATATTTCCCTACATCTGAATTGCAAGCTGTTCAGTCTGAAAAGTTTTGAAAATTTGCTCCACACATAATATTTTGAATGGAAAGAAATTAGAAAGGGCAATATCTAAGATATTGTAGGGGAACATAATATAAAAGGGAAAATTTAAATATTTAAGCAAAAATACAGTATTTTGAATTGTCTTTTAATTTAATTTCCACATCCTACAGAATTATAAACAGAGCCTGAATTGGAAAGCATGTACTCAGCAGTAAATAAAAATGTTAAAGAACTAGACAGATATTTAAAGTCATATAAGTTACAGAGTCTTAAAAAGCTATTTTACATGTACACCAATCTTACCCACATCTTTTTATTATAATCTTTGAGACCATCAACTATTTTAATCTTCTGATAACCCATGTTACCATTTGTTAGATATTTATTTTTTTATTCTGAGGGATCATCTGTAACTTTTAATCATTTACCTTGATTCTGTTTCTCTGTGTGGTTGTGGGGCAGTGTCGTTACTCCTTTACGTGGAAGACCCTCTTATATTTGAAGATTTTTTTTCTTATTTGTCTTATCCCCAACTAAAATCTTCTGTTTCCTCAGCTTAGCTATCTTGTCCGTACATTTTTTACTTTGACCTCCTGACTTCTGTCAAAATAATAATTTGCCTATGCATTTAAGCTAAAATGTGCAGACCACGGTGAAGGAGTCACTGAGTTCTGTCAAGGTTTTCTTAAATTTATTTTTTAATTTCAAAGTATTATGGGGTACAAAGACTTTGGTTACATATATTGCCTTTGCCCTGCCCAAGTCTGAGCTACAAGCCGGCCCATCACCCAAGCAGTGTGCACGGCACCCATTAGGTATGAATATACCCATCCCCTACACCCCACGCTGACCTGCCTGACGTCCAATGGATGTTAATTTCATATTAACGCACATAGCGTTGATCAAGTAGTACCAATTTAGTGGTGAGTACATGTGGTGCTTGATTTTCCATTCTTGTGATACTTCCCCTCAAAGAATGGGCTCCTGCCCCATCCAGGATAATACAAGTGGTATTATTAGTTCACCACTGGTTTTTAGGGCTAAGTAGTACTCCGTGGTATACACATACCACATTTTATTAATCCACTCATGTATTGATGGACACTTGGGTTGTTTGCACATCTTTGCAATTGTGAATTTTGCTAATGTAAACATTTGAGTGTAGATGTCTTTATTATAAAATATCTTTTTTTCCCTTTGAGTAGATACCCAGTAGTGGGATTGCTAGATCAAAAGGTAGTTCTTTATTTTGTTCTTTGAGATATCGACACATTATTTCTCATAGAGGTTTTACTAATTTGCAGTCCCACCAGCAGTGGGTGTGTTCCTATCTCTCCACATCTGTGCCAACATTTGTTGTTTTGGGACTTCTTGATGAAAGCCAATCTCACTGGAGTTAAATGATATCTCTTGGTTTTGATTTGCATTTCCCTGATGGTTAGAGATGTTGAGCAATTTTTTCATATGTTTGTTGGCCATTAATCTGTCTTCTTTTGGAAAGTGTCTATTCATGTCCTTTGCCCACTTTTCAATGAGGTAGTTTGATTTTTTTCCTGTTGATTTTCCTAAGTTCTATATAATTATTTTTAAAAATGCAATTGGAATCTCTTTGTTAATATTTGTTTCTGCTGGCACCATTTGCATCATCATTGTTTTATGCCTAGATTTTTTAATTATGTAAAAAGTAGTCTCTCTGACTCTCAGCTTCTCCTTCATTAGTGAAATTATTTTAAGGTTCTTACCTAATTAATCTTCTGAGGACATTGCTTGGTGTATAAAAAGCTATGCCCCCAAATCATTTGTGTAAAAAATACTAAAGGAAAAGTCTGCCCTATACCTATTTTGTAGTATTTTTGACAAAAATAGTTCACGAAGAATGTTTTTAAAAAATTCAAGACATTGTTTATTACCATTTTTGTCTCCTTGAAATACTTTTAATTTCATCCTAGCTTCTTAGAACATACTATTTTTTTCAAAGTCCAACCCAGTTGTTGAGTCTTCTATAACACCTTTCCATAAGTACCAAACTATAGTGATTGCATCACCATCTGTGATATAACACACCAACTCTTTACCATGGTCTTCTGAACTCTTACTCAATGTGAAGTGTACATTTTGATCAACATTTCCAATGTAAAACCAATGTAAAAATAAAACACAGTTAAAGGTTTCTTATAGTTCATGGGCTGAAACTAACTATTGTTCAGGAGAAGGAGGAGGCCAAGTCAGCTTCTGGGGAGAAGATGAAATCAACATCCTAATGTACATAATGCTCTCACTTTCGAAAAAGGAAACTAAGAGTTTTCTCTCAGATGTTCTGTTTCTAATGCAATGTCAAAAAACTTTATAAGATTTATAATTGCAAAGCCTAGAAACTTTGTTCAGAAATAAAGGTCTTTTTAAAAATAGAAATATCTCTTTTAAGAAAAAAACCCAGGGATAATCCACAAATCTACATAAATCATGATTAAATACAGCTGTACTCAAGCACTGTAAATCTTATTCACACAAAATATATAATAGCACCTAGTTCCTGGGAGTTACCTATAAGTCATTAAGTTGCACAAAGGACTCCTCAAATATGGAGCTTGTAAAAAGTTTCTTTAAAATAGAACACACACATGCGCGCGCACACACACACACATTTTTCCTCCCCAAAGTTTTCTTTTATTCCTATTTGGAAATAAGTTTTGTTCTCCAAATATTTTCTATTTCGATAGATACAGAGATTACCATAACTGCAAAACAATTTTTTCAGCTAATCAAGGCTGCTGATATCATCTGGGGAATCATTAGTAGCAAAGTACTTAAACAGGTATATATGAAAGTTCCATATCAGATAACCTGCAAACAACTCAGAGATGGAAATAATGAAAACTCTTGGAATTTTAATTCCAAATAATATAAATTTATGAAATTAATAATATATTATATTTGAATTTCCAGAAATGCATATTAGAAATTATGTTTTTGAAATAATAATTTCAATATTATAAGAGAAATCTAATAGCTAGTTTTAAAATGTGAGTTCTATTTATATTATAAAGCCTTGATTTTATAATGGACTGAAATATTGTGTGCTGCCAATTTTCAGATACCTCTAGCTAAAATGAGGAAAGAGCATTTGCTTATAGTCATTGTCTTGTTAGCTAAGAAAATTATTTTTCCACACTAGCCTCACTTAGTCTAATGCAGATTTGAGCTAAGAAATGAGTCTGAGAGTGTGCATTTTAGATTAAGCCTTGGCACAGTGTTATATTCAACTGTGCTTTGGGTTTATGGATCGGCAAATATTTCTGCTATAGCTACGTACACAAATAATGGATAAAAGAGTAAGGCTAAATGTGGAGAAGGAGGGGGCTCTATCTAAAAAGAATATGAATAAGATGGTAAGAAACTAGGGCTTTACTCTGGAAGTCATTCAAAGTTTCCGAATAGAATGATGTGACCTCACATTGCTGTCCTATGACAGCGCTCCTCTATATCTGCTCACAGAGAGATTTTAAAGAAAATTCTCATAGCAGGAGAGCTCTCTTTTCTTTTTTACAAAGCATCAGTAGTGAAGCTTCATTCTTTGCCATTTCCATAGAAAACACTGTCAAATTTTTGAGAGTAAAGGAGCTGTCACATTCAGCCATGTCATTCTATAAGTACTTGGTTTTGACAAGAAGGTACATATGTAAAGAAGATCAATTCTTTTCTACTGAGGTAGGCACATACATTAAAATAACATAATATTTAATTTGACAGTATAAAATACATTTGAAAGTTTACATTTAGCATCAGTAAAAAAAAATGCATCCAGAAAAAAAACTAAAAAAAGGATAGCTTTGTTTGTGAAAATGTGTTTTACGGGGATTTCCTTTGTTTGAGAGATTTGAGGAAAACATGATCAGCCTGCAATTCATTGGGGACTTATTCTGTTGGAGAATACTGTAGGTATTTTGTTTCTACTTCTTTTTCCTCTTCCTACACACAGTTAGCTATTCACTCAATTTATTCGTTTCTAGAGTGCATTTGCAATAAAAAGAAACAACACTTAAATAAGTCCACACATTCTACTTGTTCCCTGCCCTGGTTAAAATGCCATAGACGAGAATTATGAGTGAGTTAAAAGGAAGATCTGGGACATTGTTTTTTCATATTTTTGCCATCTTCCATTATTGTGGAAAAGTGTAGTGGCTTCATATAGTCCTGAGAATCAAGTATTTTCAAACAAAACTAAACTAGGTATATATTTAAAGGATTATAAGCTAGAAAATATCAGGGAAATTTTTATTATAACAAAAACATAAAATTGCTATAGCAAGCAGCCCCATTCTCACTGGTTTAACATAATCAATGTTTACTTTCTACTGACATCACAGCATGTGCCAGAAAACTTTCTTCCAATTGGAGATGCAGTGATCCAGGATGCTTCCGTCTTATTACTGCTGCCACCTTCATCATATGGCTTTTAAAATCTATGTGAACTGGATGATAGAATATCAAGTATAAAGTACAGTTTTCCGGAATGGACTTGGATGTGCTATGCATTGTTTTGACCAACACAAGTCTGGCCAGAACTCTACCACATGACCCCAACATAACTATAAGTGATGCTGGTAAATGTAGTCTTCATTGGGATCAGTAGGAAAATCACAGATTTAGTGAAAATATAGTGTTGCCTTTTCTACACTATCTAAATTTGTGTATGTGCTTCATTAAGTATGTGTGCTTCATGAAGAGTAGTCCGTGACGTTTAAATGTTTCTTGATGATCATTGCATCACTAGCAGCTAGAATAGGGATCTAATATGCATGCAGTATTTGTAGAATAAATAAATGCCAGCTACAAACAAAACAAAAAATGCATAGAAACCAAGACAATACATACTTTTGTGTCCAATAATATAATTATATAAATACCAGACATAAAAAATGTTCATCTCAAAAACAACATACACTGCTATAATATTGACTACATGAAATGGACAAACAATGTAATCTTGAGATGTTATGGTCAAAGGGCAGTGTTTGAAAGCCTTAAATAATATTACTGACATAGAATACTTTTTATTGTGAAGAAATTTAGAATTATAAAATCCAGAATTCTTTACTTTCCACTGGGGAAAAGAACAAAACTGGATTGCTTTGATTTTATATATGTTTATATATATATATATATATATGCTTATATGTTGGTTTAAACAGAGACAAAATAACACACATACATATATATGTGTATATATATCTAGTATATCTATATACTACATACATACTAGTATACTAACTAGTATACTATATATCTTGTATATCTATATATCTAGTACAACTAGATATATCTCTATATCTAGTATATCTTGTGTGTACACACTAGATGTAACAGCACATTGAGTTAGTATTATTCTGTATGGATTTTTAAAGCAACTATTTTTAATATGCAGAATTATTTACCAACAAAATATTTTTCCCTGGTCCTTAAACATTTTTTTTAGTTATAAATGTCATAAAATTGCTTCTAAACAAATGTTTAATTCACCATTCCCAGTAAAACTTATATGAATGTTTGGAGTCAGAAGAAAAAGAAGTTATATTTTTGTGCCTACAGTTTAATAAGAATAGCAAAAGTAGATATTAGATGACAAAAGGTATATAGTATATGGATGGGTGGGTGGATAGACAGATAGAGACAGAAGTTTGGTAGAACAAAGAAATAAACCATTTTGAAATGGATCTTGATTGTGTAAAAAAATAAATAGAAAAAAAAATGTGGCAATTGGCAAGACTGCAGTGAGTGATCACACAGTACTGTAGAAAATATTCCCTGGCCACATTGACCAGGTCATAGACCCAACCTCCTGCCTGTGGTCTGTGATTATTAGTAAGATGTAAAATCAAGTGGTATAAATCTATTAACCAATATTTTCCAAAACTTAAAGCCTAAATTAGAATTTAGCTAGACATGTGTTTCTGTTCCTTTTGTAAGAACAGATGTTTTTTTTTTCTTTTTTTAATATATTCTTTTCACTGGCTGTTTAAAGGTAATGAGGCAACACAGCCTGATATACTGAGTTAGCAAAGGAATGCACCTGATCTTCTTCTTGCAGACAAACAACAGTGGCTCCAGTGGTGACATAAAGAAGCACTGTGTACTCTGCAGTACCATCTTTTATATGCAAAATTTTATTAGTCTTACATATAATTTTGATATTATTTAAACTTTTAAGCCAAAGTGTGCAACTTTTAAAATTTACAAGTAAAGAAAAATCTTAAAGAGCAATACATCTCTTGATGTATCTCAGTAAACTCTGATTATCAGTCTTAAGTTCTCCCTTAATCATGTCCCCAGTGGTCCCCACACATCTCTTCCAACTCTTCACAAACTAACAACCTATCTCTACCTCTATTTTACAAAATAACCCTATGTCTCATTTTAATTCACAATTAAGAACATATGAAATAAACTTAAAAATGTCCCTCTTACCCACTCTGTCATTATATTATTTCTTCTTTTCTTGAAGGAACCAAGTACATAATATCATTCAACTGTGAAAAATGGCCACAAGATGAAGAGTCATTTCCTTTAGAAGTCTTTCAGTTCTTTTATTTGTCTCTGGCTTGTGCTAGTGTAATTTTTACTACAACAACTATTGCAAATCTTCATTTGACATCTTGAATCCTCATCTTACCCTTGATCATTTTTCTGTCTTCACAGAGAAAATTTAGTACCGTAGGCAGGATAAATTCAACTCCAACATGCTGGCCCAAATACTCTCTTCTCCTACATTTTACATTAGACTTTATTACTGTCACTTACTTGCTGTTGTTGAGCCTGTTTCTTTTTTCACCTCTCCATTGTATACCCAAATGCTACATGCTGATGAGTCCCACAATGTAAACCTAAACCAAATTTCTTTCATGTTTGCAACATATATTTCCAACAAACTATAAGACTTGTTCACCTGGATGCTTTATGGTCAGAAGAGACTCAACAAATCCAAATCAATATATTTTCCCAGAATTATCACTGGTGATCTAAGTTAAACATCACTTAATCAAAGAGAGAAAAAATCTATGACAAACAATTCATCATTAAATTCTTTTCTTTTTTACCTTCCAACATGAAATTTATCATAAATATTTCTCATATTTATTTATTGCATTCTAGTGCCCTCTTAATTCAACCCCTTATTGTTTCTTACATTATTTTCTTCTAATAGCTGCCTCATTATTTGTGTTAACAGTTATCATCTACTTTTAATCCATCTTCTTACTCACAGCCACACTGATCTTTCTAAATATACAAAGTATTGTAGAATTTTTCTCACTAAAATCCTCCAATGGCTGGCTATGGTCTGTGGGATGATTTCAAAATACTTGGTAGTCCCTTCTTAATTTATCAAACTCTAACCTAATATTGGGAAACTTGGAACTTCTCAAATTGCTACGCTCTATTGCCAACTCCAAGCCATTGCAGAATCTCCTCCCTTTATTTATATTACTTCCGTTCTTGTCTCTAACTCATGAAGAGCTATTTTTTTTATATCCTTTAAAAGTTAACTCAACTGCAGTCTCATCTGGAATCCTTCCTTGTTCACTCTCTACAGGCAGACTTAGAGACATTTTCTTTTAGGTATTTATACCTCATAGATGTACCCCCAATATAACACGTTGTATTGTGCTAGAATTATTTCTTTTGTTTCTATCTCATCTGGTAGTTTGTATATTTAGCATCCAGCACAGTCTCTGAAACATATTAGGCACTCAGTGAATTCTTGTAGAACAATTCATCATCAAATTCTCTTTTTTTCTCTCCTCTAACAATTGGTTCTATCAATTTTATTGCTTGTTCTTATATTATCATAATATTGATTTATTTCTTATTAAATTAAAGCAGTTAATTAGTGCTGGAAATTTACTGGCTGGAGATTTTCTTTATACTTAAAACAAAATACGCTTCTATTACCTTGAACTACCACATTTCTGAACATAAGGGTCTATCTTTAATGACTCTACTGAAGCCTCACCCTCACTCAATCATCAGTCCTTGAAATACATTTTTACTTTATCATTTAGCTGCACTTTCTATTCTGAAAGTCACTAATAACTTCCTAATGGCTAAATATTTTCTCATTTCTCACCTTGCTTGAACTCAGTGTGACATTTGATAATGTCAACTATTTTCTATTCTTAGACGTTTTATCTTTCGTCTTTCAGACTTAATGCTATCCTCACTTTTTGACTATTTCCCTGACTTCTGAGCTCCTCTCTCCCTGTCTGTCACCAATGAAGTCTCTTCCAGTCTGTGCCTTCTTTCTGTTTGTCTCAACATCACAACATCCGATCTCATTTATTTCCCCATGTAACATAAATGACATAAAATATTATATATGTCTTTATTCCATAATTGTTACTTGTGTCTTCTTGGAGAGCATGTTGGTATCTGAAGTTCAACATTTCTGAAATAAAAGATGTCATCTTCTCTTATGTTATACCACCTTTCCCCTGCCATATTTCAATTAATGATGCTGCATCCTCCTCCTCACTGTGACACTGACTTGGAACACAGACATATCTTGACATCCCTATTTCATATAACTCTGATATAATCAATTTCTCGATCCTATAAGATTTTCCTCAGAATGTATATTTTAAGCCATTGAAAATAGAAAATTTTCTATTTGCCTTTATTTTACTACCTAATTCAGACCCCGTTTCACTCTATTTTTTATCTGTTTGTAATTTTAAACTTTTTATTTAATTCAACGTTTACAATTTCTATCGGCCCTAAATTTATATGACTGTTCTATAAATAAACTTATAAAGATTTGTAACTCTTTATAGTTATTCATTTTTATCTATCTGAAATGCCTCTTACTCATTCTTTACCTGTTAAAACTCTCCAATTTTAAAGGTCCAATTCAAAGTCCATCATCCCTGATTTCTTTAGTCAGAATTTCTCCAGGATCTCACTCTCAGCAACCGCTCTTTTTAAATTCTATTTATCACTCAAGTCATTTGATTTGTTTTACAATAAATCACCCATGTGACTTTCTGTAATTTAATGTCACTGATATTTGAGACCTGTTTTGTTCATCTTACCTTCACTAAGATGATAAGACTGAGTAATCACACTTTGTAGCTTACTAAAGTTAGGAACTTTGTTTTCTTTCTTTTATAATTTGCCTGGAAAAAAATAAACATTTTCTGAATATTTATTGAATAACATAATGTAACATAATTCCTGGAAACTAGCTCAGTACTTTTGTTATGTCGAATTGAAATCCAGAGCATTGCAAAATATAATACCAAACCCAAAATGTTGCATATTTTTGTGTAAAAGAATAACATGACTAGGAATACATTGATTTTAATTTTCCAGTGAATTTAAAAACATTTTGAAATAACTAAGATCAACATTACCATTATTGTGTTAATATTATTTTAAATTGCTACCATTTATTGAGTGCTAACTATATGCCAACCACTATGTTAAACGTGAAACGCACATAATCTCATTTTAATTTCACAGCAACTATAGAATATTAGTATGCACAATGTTTTGTTCACAATTTACAGATGAAGAATCTAAGGTCATGCAATGAGTAAATGTTAGAGTAGGAATTCAAACATTTCTATCTACTTCAAAACCATAAGCTCTTAACCAGTGCACTATATTGTCTCCACATTATGTATTACACTCCAAATGTGTCTTTATTTTTTCAGACACAAAATAAATTGAAATGTTCTTTGTGAATCATTCATTTAAGTAGTATCAGTTGCCCTTTTCTTGATAATGGTATGATTCAGAACTTTTAATAATGATTATAATTAAGCAATGATATCATTGCCCCTCTGTTTTATGAGATAATAATCTATTTCCTAAATGGCTAAACTCAAAGGCCAAAGGCATAGCAGTTTATCACAGCTAGAGAATCAGATTACTGCTAAGCAAAACAGAGAGCCTTGATATTATTACTATATAATGCATGTTTGAGGGTTAATAGCCCTCTATCTAAAATTTTTAAGGTGTTATAATAGCAACATTGAAAAAAGAAAGGAAAGATTCTAGTTGTACTGAATATGTCTGCTAAAGTCTCTTCATATGATAGAGAAAAATTACTTCCCTCAAATAAAGGACTTGACTTGGAGTCAAGATTATGCAGCCCTTTCTTATCTGCTATATTCCTTAAGTCATTTAACATCACTAAAATTCAGTCTCAATGTTTAAAGTAACAGGATCCTTATTATAATATTCAATAATTAGATAAGTAATAAAACCTGTTAATTCATATTTAATGATGGAAAGAAATGTATGCATTTATTTGATCACTTCTGTTTTCCTATATATATATATATATATATACACATAAACAAGCAAAGAATTGTATTACATTATACACAATATATGTTAGTAAAAAACAATTTCCATTTTCTACCTTAAAAAGGTACAACTTAATGCCTCTCACTTTCTTATCTCCTACACAGTCAATTTAAAAAGCATTTTCCTACATAGATATCTTCCCAAGGATCTGTCCTACAGAGTCTAATTGGCATGTCATATCTTCAAAAATATTAGTGTAGAGGCATTCTCACATATTTTAAACACTGGTTTATGGATTTATATTAAAATCATCACTACTTCCAAAAGCATCTAAAACCTGTAAGACAGACTAGAGTGATAGCAAGTGCAAAGAGTGAAGCAAAGTTTCGATTGATTTTATCAGTTAACTACTTTGCAAGTACAGATGCTCCTCAATTTATGATGGGATTACCTCCCAATAAACCCATCTTCAATTGAAAATATCATAAATTAAAAATGCATTTAATATACCTAATCTACCAAACATAAAAGCTTAGCCTAGCCTACCTTAAACATGCTCTGAATGCTTACATTAGTCTACAGTTAGGAAAAACTTCATCTCACACAAAGTTTATTTTATAATAAAGTGTTGAATATATCACATAATTTATTGTGTATCAATTTGAAAGTGAAAAACAGAGTGGTTGTATGGGTACCTAAAGTGCAATTTCTACTGAATGCTTATCGTTTTTGTTCCATCATATAGTTGAAAAATTATTAAGTCAAACCAATGTTAAGTTGGGGATCCTCTGTATATAGATATAGCTTTAAAAATTTATAATTTTTGTCACTTACATGGTTTTATGAAAACAAATATCTTCTTGTATCTCTTATGTTCAATTACATGCCACTATCAAATTGCTATCCACAGCCCCCACCCAGATTTTACACATATCTTCTTGGACAAATGTCAAAATTATTAAAATGATGATGAGGTTTGGGACATGCTATCAAAAAAAAAAAAATGGTACCTTGGAATCTGAGAAAGCTGAAGAAACAAGAAGGTCTCTTTGACTTTCTCCCATCCTACCTTCCTGAAGTAAGCGGTAAAAGAATTCTCTGCCCTTTACCTAAAGTAGTTCATAATGTTGGGGTTCGGGGTTGGTAATCTTGTCTGTTCTTGGTTCTTGGTGTGCTCTTGGTCAAAGAATGACCAGACATACTGAAAGCAAAGTAAGCACAAAACAAGGTTTATTGAGGAGAGATTGATAGGATTACAGAGCAAGAGTAAGATATAAGCTTTCAGAGTAAGAGCAAGATATGTTCACCACAGGACAGTGAATGGGCCTCTTGTCATAACAAAAAGGCCTTGGTTATGGTCTGGTCTGGTTTTATAAGTGTCTGGATTGCACCTCGCCTCCCCATCCCCATGGTTCAGACATCACCATGAACCACTTTGGTGGGCAATTGGGAGTTATATGACCTGAATCTCATGGCGGGTATGTGGATCTCCCATGAGCCCCTCTGAAAGCCCATGGGGGAGTGAACCTCAATGTAGATTTCAGCTAATGATATGATAATTAGGCTTAGGTTGTCCTAGGTCACCTTCCAGACTCTATTGTATCTATGCTGCTTGGCCTGTGGGCTAGAGAGTCCTCTGCATTCTTTTGCAGTTAGAGTGCTACGTTCTGATTGGCACATTGGTAGGGCATGCCATCCTCCCCTAGGTGTGGCAGCCATTTGGCATGCCCGCCTTGTCCCCAGGAGGGGCCAGAGGTCCCTAGTTGTCTCCCTAACAATAAGACTTCATTTGAGAATTGATCTCTCTATACCCTAAGAAAAGGAACATCTTTATCTATGAAGACACAGGTACACAGAAAAGAATCTGAACAAACAGACCTTGCTAAATTCCCCCCATATTATTGCCATGAGATCATATCTTCTTTAGCCAATTATACTTCTGCATGACTGTCTAGTCTTGCAAACCCAAGCATAAAAATACAATGATTTCCCTCCATTTTCTTATGAAGACCCCATGTCACATAAAACTTATATTAAATACATTTGCATGCTTTTTATGCTTTTCTCTTGTTTATCTGTCTCTGGTTATGTCTCTGGCACCTCAGCCATGAACTGTATGAGGGAGAGAAAAGATATTAATTTTTCTCCCTTCAATGGCTTGCAAGTCCCTTATATAACCTAGGCCAGGAATCAAGAAACTATGCCATATGGGCCAAACTCGGGCATTGCGTGTTTTGTAAATAAAGTTTTATCGGAATGCATCCACAACCTTTATGTTATGTTTATCTATGGCTGCTTTAGTGCTATTAATAGGGCACAGAAAACAATAATCTGTAACACAATGCTTTAGCATGCTAAAGAAAACTGAAAGGACTCAGAAATCAGCCTCAAAACCAATGTCTCTCTTTGCTGAATTTCCTGCCTTGCCTTTGCCTCCTTATCCTCTGTCTCTCTGACCCTCTTTCTTTCGTGGGAGGGACTCTCTTTGGAATTTTCTTATCTAACTTAAGACACAGTCTTTCCAAAAGATACACAATTGTTTTAAATCTCCTTCCCTAGGAGTCTCATCAAACGATTAGGAAAGATTAACTACTGGAGAAGAGAATGACTGGGAGTCATCACTATGCCCAGAAAGACTTTTCATCAATTCTTTTGAGGGCAGTAGGGAGACAGATTACCTGGGAAGCTTTGTCTGCATAATAAGGCAATCTTTGTTCTCAGTTTGGTTCTGCCCCTTACTTTCCCATAACTTGTCCACAAGCAATTGTTTGTCCTTCAGTCCCATTCAGCTGAAGAGAATGATTTAAAAACCATTGTCTGGTCTTTAAGTCCATTTATTTACAACCTCTGACTCCCCTCTCCCCAGTGAAGAAGGTGTTTAAGCATCAATCATATGATCCTTCTTTGAGTGTTCATATGTTTTCTTGAATGGCTCTGGTTCTTATGCACCTTGATAAATTTCTTATGTTTCTTCTCTTGTTAACCTGTCTTTTATTATAGGGATGTTGGGCATTGCCCTTATGATGGGGAGAAAAGGAATCATTCCTTTTCTACCCCTATGCTATAATGACAGGGTTAAGTAGTTGTAATAGAGACTCTCTGGACTTCAAAATCTAAAATATTTACTCTCTGGCCATTTACAAAAACTTTGGCTAACCCCTGTTCTAGGCCAAAACTTCCACTTCATTTATGTTTTTTTTTCTTTGTTCTTCATATGTCTTAAAATCCTATCAAAATCACCTCGGGGCCTAAAATTATGTCATTTCCTTTTCCTTTTCTGTACTTTTGCTTATGTAAATAGGCTTTACCTCAATAGGCCTATTCCCTTCCTGAACATCAGAAACATCATTTTTAAGGCATAACTCCAATTCTACCCACAATCTTACATCCTTCTGTTGAAAATGAACTCTCCTTCTTCTGAACTCCCATCACATTTACTTTTATAAATTATCATAATTTTTATACTTTGCTAAGTATTAGAATTATTAAATTTGTACACATGTTTCATATCCCTTGCAAATTCATTACCTCAATGACAGTCATTGTTAGAAATTAGTAATCTGGTTATCCCTATTAGACTCTAGCACATAAGAACTTACTTTCAGAGCTAATAAGTATTAATACTTTAGAGTTGACAATGTTTCACAGTAGAAGGAGCTTAAGAAATATAAGTAGGTTGCCTGGTTGATAAACCAGTGGAAGGAGAGGGAAGAATGAGATGTCAGGGAGATATGAGAGGTGTGGAAAGCATCTGACTAGGTACACTATAATTGGAGTAGAATCAAAAGAGCTTGCCTGCTTCAAATTAACACTTGGCAGTGACTTGCAGGGTCTCTGGACCATCTTCCAGGAGAAATATTTATTTTTGAATGTATCAGGTTATTTCATTGATTATTTAGGGTCTTAACAAGTAAAATGATTATCTAGAAAACGTTGCTATAAAAATTTTAAGAATAATATTATACAATAAGGTAATGACAAAGATAGTGGTCAAGACTTAATCTTACCAAAAAAATACAGTGGACATTAAAATCTGTTTCTGGTTGCAGCTCATGCTTATAATCCCAGCATTTTGGGAGGCTGAGACATAAGAATCCCTTGAGGCCAAGATTTTGTGACCAGCCTGGGCAACATAGTGTTTTTGTAGAGGGCAACATAACATCTCTACCAAAAAAAAAAAAAGAAAGAAAGAAAAATTAGGCACAGTGGCACATGCCTGTCATCCCAGCAACTTGGGAGGCTGACTTGGGAGGATTGCTTGAGCCCAGGAGTTTCAGGTTGCTGTGAGCAATGATTGTGCCACTGTGCTCTAGCCTGGGCACAAAGCAAGACCCTCTCTCTCTACACGAAAGCAAAACAAACAAACAAATAAAAAAACCTATTTCTTATTTCTTGGCAAGAAAGAGAAGACAGAGAACATATTAAATATTGCCTTTAGGAGATGTCATTAAAAATGTACAATTCATTCGGCAAGGCTTCACCTGAACAGGGCAGAATTTATATTATGTTCAATTAGCTGGTGGTTTCCAAACAAATAATCTCACTGTAAGAAAATGGATAAGTTAAATACTTTCCAATAGACTTTATTTTTCATAGAAGTTTTAGATTTAAAAAAAAAAACTTGGAAAAACAGTTATTTCATTGACATAGATGAACATATGGCATTTTATTTGAACATTTATCACTATGGTGAACATTATTAGAAAAGCGAAGGATGAAGGGAAAATGGGCACAATTTCTAAGATATTTAGGCCTCAGTTGAATGAAGGTATTGGTATGCTTTTCATTCATACTATATTTTGTTCTTAACACTTATTTAAGACTATGATCCTCAATTAGATTATTTTTAGTTTGATTCTTCTTCTGCACAATTATATGCTTTCATAACACAAGTCCATGTCTTATTTCTTCTTGATATTTTTTCAATGACATTGCACATTGCTTGATACATATAGTAGGCACTCATATTTTGCTTATTTGAGTTGAATTTAGAAACACAGCAAAGCCAATATTTTTATTTGCTTGTGTTTTAATTAGTTCCCACAGAAACTATTATATTAGCCCAGCTAAATACCTATTAGTGTGTTTTATATAAAATGGAATAACCTCAAGGAGGCAGTTTCACTTTCATTTAACTAGCTTTATTACTTTTTAGTGTGTAGTGGTAGTGCTTTAGGATAAAAAGGAGCCCATTTGATTTCAGGCTTCGGATTGCTAGCATATTAACAAACTAAAAGAATGTCACAGACATATATATGCAAAAGTATGTGTAATAAAATTATCCTACACATTTAAGGTGTGTTAAGTAAACTTTTATTTTTAATCTACTAAGTTTAACCATTGTAATTTCTAATGGAAATAACAATTTTATAGTGAGCATAACAGTTTATGCTATTGAAGCTTTTACTGATAATTCTTTTCAATCAATTTTGATAAAAATTACAATACAGAAAAATAGCATAAACTTGTCTAGTGAATTACAGGTCTAACAGTTTAATATAAATGTGTAATCTTTCTTTCAATAATGAGAAGTAGCAGTCCTCTGCTAAATATTACTCCATAGTTCCATTTTTCCCCCCAAAAGACAGGGTCTTTCTCTGTCATCCAGGCTGGAGTGCAGTGGTGTAATCATAGCTCATATAACCTTGAAGTCCTGGGCTCAAGCAATCTTTCCGCCTGAATTCCCCCAGTAGCTAGGATTACAAGTGCATGACACCACCCCAGCCCATATTTCCATTTTTAAAGAGACTTCCTTTCAACAGTATTATTTGTTCTTTTGGCCCTTCTTGAGAATTCTCATTCTGCTCTTTCTGACAACCAGAATGTAGACAATGTTACCATACTGGTTTAAAGTCTATTGCTAGCTGTGCTGCTTCCACTTCGAGTCATCAGATAAGCTGAATTCATTAGGAATTTTTCAATTTCACATAAGCAAAATCTGATTTCAACTATTAATAGTTTAAAAAAGGGAATTTACTATGAGAGTAATGGTATATAGAACCCAAAGATACAACCGCCACTGGCCATCAAGAGCAAATGGTACTAAAGACCACATATCTCTAATTCTAATGCCATTCCTTCTCTCTGCTCCTAGGTATGCCCTCTTTTCTCCTCTCCTCCCCTGTATTTCCTTCCTTTCACCTCTTCTTCCTTTCTCTCCTGGCCCCCTCCATCTTCTTCAGACATTTATTTTGCTGTTATATGGTAAACTAATAATTTGTGCTGAGGATTAGTATTATTGAATACCATCACCAACTAGAACATTGATCTCCATTTTTCCAAGTGTGGGGAATAACTTTTTATTTAAAAATATTGTTCCTGGGTGATAAGTTAGGCCTGGGTTAGTGAACTTTTTCTATAAAAGGCCACACATAGTAAGTATTTTAGACTTTGCAGGCCATGTTGTCACTGTAGTGATTACTCAATTCTGATGTGACAGTGCAAAGGCAGTCATAGACAATACATAAAAATATGAATGTGGCTGTGTTCCAATAAGCTTTGTTTGCAAAACAGAAAAGGCTTCAGTTTAACCCACAGGTCCTGGAGTTAGGTTTGGGATTAGGCTAAACCGCCTATTAATACATTATCTCTCCTAGTGCTCAATATTCATATGGACTCAGCTATTTGAATTGGATTCTCAGGGTTACTTGTTGCTGGTTATCTTTAGGGATGGGTTTGAATTACTCAGATACCTCGAAACCTCCAAATTTGGCTGAGCCATTTACCACTGTAACAGGTCACTTTGGTCTTTATGCCAGCCTGCTCTCAATCAACAGAGAGTTGAAGTGCTATGGATTCTTTTTTCACTGCTGTGATGTATGATAATAGCAAATCCCTGTGACAGCTTACTTCCTGGTATAGCTGGTTTAGAATTCCTGATGCTTCTTGACTTTCTTAGAAAGCAACAAGGAACATTTGGTCTGAATTAAAAGCTTGATCTAGTATCAAAACTCATGTCTTCTGCTTCAGATATTGGTACTTGCTGGGTGATGCTTCTTTCTTATAATCAAACTTTTCTGCCTGCTTCAGAAATACCTGACATACTACCTTTTCCCAACATGGGAGACCTGTTCCATCTGTAATTCCTTGAAAATTTTTTGGACTTCTCCTTAACTGCTCTCTCTAATGTCAAGTTTAGAAAATTGGTTGGTCTGTTGATTTTGTTCACTGTTCTCATTTATTACCTTCTATTTCTAGGCCATTCCCTGGGACTGGCAACGTCCTTAGTGCCAGGTTGACACCTGACCTAATCAAGCCAACATATAAGCTAATCAGTCACAATAAGCTTTTTTTTTTTTTTTTTTTAATTCTGGATATTATGGGAGTACAAACATTTTGGTTACATGTAATACATTTTGCCTCGCCCAAGCCAGGGCTACAAGTGTGTCCTTCCCCCAGACAATGTGCTCCACTTCCATTAGTTGTAGGTTTAGCCCCTGCATGCCCCCACCTGACCAACACCCAATGAGTATTACTACTATGTGAACACCTTAGTGTTGATCAGTTAGTACCAATTTGATGGCGAGTACATGTGGTGCATGTTTTTCCATCCTTGTGATACCTTACTTCAAAGGATGGTCTCAATCTGTATCCAGGATAATATAAGAGGTGCTAGTTCACCATTGTTTTTTGTAGTTTAGTGTTTCGTGCTATACATATACCACATTTTATTAATCCACTCATGTACTTATGGACACTTGGGTTGTTTCCCCATCTTTGAAATTGTAATTTGAGTCACAATAAGCTTTGGAAAAGCTCTGCCTAATAAGGAAAAGAAAATAGGTAGTATCAGGAAAATTCTCCCTTGTAATTTAACCAGAAATATGCCTAGAGGATCATTCAGTTAGTAGTAGGATCAGAAAAGAGGGAGATTCAAACAAAACAGGCAGAGAGAATTGTTAAATCACATTAATGCAGCACATTAAAGTGAAACCCAAGAATTCCTAATTCCTGCTCTAATTGGGGGTTGCCCATACTGCCCCCACCCAAACTGCCTTGGATCCTGACTCTCTTCAAAGCTGTAAACTCTATTTCTGTTTTATTGAAGCCTTGGTGTCTGGCCAACTCTGGTTTCTGTGATTTTCAAGTCTCATTTATTGACATGTGCTGCCTCATAGTAAGCCCATTATTAAAAATAATCTGAGTCTCCAATTCATATGTTCTAAAGAAAATAACTAACACATTCTCACTAAACACAACCCCCCCCCCAAAAAAAAGCCAAGAAAGAGAGAGAGGGAATGAAAGAAACGCATTTTTGTTCATGTGTAACCGGAGTGCAAGAGAAATATAATATTGTTAAAATAATAAGTTTGGTGATACCTATTTTGCATTCTGCCTATGTACTTATGTTTGTACCATAAATAAGAAGATATTGAACAAAGTTAATAATATCACATTAGAGCTAAATTATGTTTGGAACACTCTGCCCTTACAAGGCTAATCAAAAAGCTTTATTAGGAATGAACAGAACAGTGAGGGTAATTAGTTGAGGATTACCTTTAATAGATATTAATTTCATTTAGATTTGTTAAATGTGGGTAATTTGGTGGGTGCTGTGAGCAATAAGAGAAAACATGGAGAAGTTGAATGTAAGCAAAAGAGGTATTTTTTAATGAACAAAAGAGATTGAATTTTAATGAAAATGGAAGGGGCTGTTAATTTGTGGAAAGCTAATGTAATCTTTTTAACATATTGTGGTATCGTGTACGTAAACTTCATAAAGACATGTAGATATATCCAAATAACTTGATTGAAGTACCAGAGTTTTATGTCTTTAAAATATGGTATTTTTATTGTTTAGAATTGAAAATAAAGTTTATTCTTGAGGTACCAAAATAAAGTAAGTGTTTTACCGTTAGTTTAGGCTTCATTGCAACCTATGATGTATAACAAATATTATGACCTTTGTCTAGAAATATTTATTAATTTTGAAATAGTTATTCAAAAGTAGTAGAGTTTTATAGTGGTACAAGGACAGCATCATCTCTAGTTACTTTGATTTGAAACCATAGTGTGAGTCAAAATTTTCTGATAACATGGTTAATATTGATTTTTCATATGTTAGTCAACTTTTTTGTTAAATTAATTTCAGCATCATCAGAGTTTATTTATTAAATCATAATATATTTACTGATTTATGTATTGAGTGCTTACAGAGTACTAGCCACATCTCCTACTTTGTCAATAAAAACAATAGCTATCTTTCATTGAATTATTAATATATATCAGGCAATCTGTTGAGCCCTTGTATGTATCATCTCATTAAATCCCTATGACAACCTATACGGGAAGAAGTAACAAGATACGTAGTTGGTGAAAGAAATTTGCCAGAGATAGCCAAGTTGGAGTTGGAATTTAAAGCCCAGATCTATATCTGATCACTCCAAACATTATTATTATTTGCTAAAGTCAGTGTTCAAAGACATAGTGTTTTTTAAGATGTTATAAATTGTAAATAACTTTTACATGAGCAAATGTATGATTTTCTGATTATGAGAGATTTGTCTTTAACAGTTTACTTATAAAACTCAGATGCAAATAAGTTCGCAACAGCATCGATAACAAATTATCAGTGTCATACCACAGTCAGGTAAAGTGAAGCTACAGAAACTGGAGGTTATTATTTGTCTGAGAAACTCACACTTACCCAGAGACTCTACACTGCATTATTTGCTGTTAAAAAGGAGGAGAGCACATGCCACCGCATTTAGATGTGCCACTTGCTGACATCGTTTTACATAATTAATTGCCAGGACTCCTCTGTTCTAAACCAGTTAAGGGCAAAAACTATTTCTTTAATACTGGCATATGGAGTACTTGTTAAATTAACATTTTCTCCATGCAGTCATCCTAAAATGAGAGATATAATTATCTTTGCTTTTTTTTTTTTTTTTAAGAGTTTATGCCTTCATCTCCTGCAGTAGGTGGTCAATCGGACTTAAGTTTGAATCGGAAAATAAGTTGCTATGGAAAGGCTTTCTAGTTACAAATTATATTGTGTAACTCAGGAAGACAGAAAAGAAACCATTTTCCTAATTATGAGCATATTATAGGATCCTTATTTTAAGATATCACATCTTAATTTGCTAACTAATCATCCAGCAGTGGCGCTAATTGATGAATCATTATTTCAAAATTGCCATTGGAGATGAAATTCTTTGGTGTAACTTTTATTTTATTCTTTCTCTTTCTGAGGGAAAACATTCAGATGAGGGAAATGTAGAGAACATTTTAAGAGGACAAATGAGGGACCAACTAGTGAAAAGAACAGAGTGATTTATAGTTTTTTAGTATGCTAGGAAGCATAACAAAAACAAATGGGGAAATCTTCTCCATAAAGTCTTTCACAATCCATGAAATTCTTGTATTGCAGTATCCCCGACGTTCTATATTTATAAAGTAAAATATTATTGATTCAACCTTTTTTTTTTTCTGGTACTGTATGATAATGAGGAATTGGAGAGACTGATTTCCTGAATAATATGCCACATCATGCAGAAGGGATTAACTAGACAACCTAGTATGTATTGCGTAGGTTGTTGCATTTTAAGTCCTGAATATTGGTGGTCCAGCTATGGAGCATATGGCCTGTTTCTAGGATTAACTCTCAAGCATCTTCACATCCTTCTAGCAATGGGCAAGGATGTCAATTTTCTGAATTGACATTTGTTTTTTGGCTGTTTCATCTTCCCAGTCTAGTTCTCTTCATTGCTTACTCTGGAATAGATTTAGACTTAATAATGATGTGTTAAATCTCCATCTCAGATTCTGCATGTTGAAAATTTTCTTATGGATTTCTTTAATATATTTACTGATTTAATATTTTTATAGGCTAACAATGAAGGGAGAATACCCCCAATAAAGGTAAAATAAATGAAGGGCAGGGAAAACATACTTTTGCTAAAATGACAATATATGGTAACTTAATAGGTGCTATTATTTCATTAATTTTAATATTTCAAGGCATGATTTTCATATTTATAATATCATTTTCAATGCTTTGCTGGCATTTAAATCTAGCTGTTTTTTCCCTAATGTTTATGTGGTAACTGGAATGTTTGTATTTGTGAGATTGGGAAAGAATAATTAAAGAAGTTCTTAGAAATAATTAAGGATGGCTTTTCACATGAAATCTCTTCAAAGGTTCCATTTTCTACAAAAAAATAACCTGACATTTGCTCTAACTCCTTGGCCAGATCAGAACTAGAGGCTGTATAGTAGCAGCATTTTGAAGGTGATATGTACAAACACAATTTGGTGATTTTGATATTCTAGTTTTCAAAACGGAGGGGTTTTTGGGTGGAATGTTTTCTTTTGACAATTATAAAGTGCCCTGACCAAGTGAGAGGCTAGAAAAACTGAAGCTGCTGTCTGCGTACAGGTGAAGTGTTGTACCTCTTGGCAGCCTCAAGTGCTGAAATCAGTTGCTTATTTTCCAAAGGGTATTAGCTGTGTGGATCAGATAGCATCTGGGCTCTGACATTTGCTCAGGTTGAAAATTGGTTCTAACTGTAAACTTAAGTGTTGATCTTGATCTTTGAGTATCATTATACTTTTAGTCTTGGCTGCATCAAATAACCTTTCTACATGTAAATATTTCCTACACGTGTTGGAAGTGTCACTGGAAAAAGCCTAGTGGGTAGAGTAAAATGAATGGTCAAATACTCATAGGATAATCCTGGTAGAGAATTTATGGTTTCGATGCTTCCCAGAGCATTAGTTTTCAAGCCTTTTGCAGATATGATTCCTTTGAGAATATGAAAGCTATAGAACCATGCTCTAGAAATATAAAGTGAAATACATATTGATATTAAATATTCCAGCATTTACATAAAGAGAATGAAAAACAGGCAAATTAAATTTAATAATATATTTTATTTAAATATATATATAAAACTTTAGCATTTCAAAATGAAATCAATCAAAATAATTTATAAGATTTTTTAATACTAATTCTTTAAATTATAATATGTATATTACAAGTATGCACATCATAATTCAGATGCTAAATTTTCATTGGATATCTGGATCTAAATTTAGATCTCATCAGATTTGCAGTTGAAAAAGTATTCTCACATATTCAAGTGGTTCCAAACATACCTAAGGGTTTTCTAATAGCGCAGTAATTTAATTTAAAAAATAGTTTCCTTTAATATTTATATTCACATTGACAAAACATATTCACATTTTGAAAGAAAAATTGATTTAACTTTGAAGCAAAAGCATATTACTTTTAAGACTACATCAGTAAAAATTAAGTAAATTCACTAACTGTTGTTTCACATACCATAGAATTCAAATGAGTATCGCGTATGTTGAAAAGCAACTCTTAAGTTCATCAATACCAGCAAAATGTTCTTCAAAGTATTCTTGTAGGTTCTGTATTTAATTTGTATTATATTACTAATTATAATTTAAAATTTCTGCATATTTATTCATGGTAGAATATACAAAATAAGCATTATTGATTTCTATTATAAAAAGTTTCCATTTCAACATGTTATTTTATCTACCTACCCAAGTCACAAATAAGCTTTAATTTTATTGAAGTTTCAAATTTATATCATTCATGTGCAGTGTAATATTTATGAAGAAATACTGTAACTACGGTTAACACTACCATTAATCTTTGAAAAACTTTTTCATGATTCAAACAGTTATTATTAGCAAAGAATCATTAAAGATTATTAAGTAGATTTTTTTCAATTTCTTTCAACAGTTTCATAAACTGACATTTCATAGCATCTGCATGTAATAAATGTTTAACAATTGTATGTGCAACACTTTTATAGATTCTGCTTAAGAAAACTGTACAGAGAATTTTCAATATGTATCCTACAGTAGAGTAAAGCAATAATGGAAACACCAGTCTCTTGTTTCAAAATTGCAATATATCCAGATATGTCAGCTAACATAGCTGGAGAACCATCCATCAGGATAGAAATTAATATTTCATATTTAGCTAAAATTGTTCATTGATAGACACAAAAAATTAGGAAAATAATCTACATCACAAATTTGATGTATTGGACTCAAAGCTGATGAGTTTTGTTTTGTTTTTTTTTAATTTGGAAGCTCTTTGAAATAAAATGCATCCAAAGTATAATTACCAATACCTTTTTAAATACTCAACATAAAATTAAAGAATATTATTTGCAATTTTTCAAAAATTTTGAATCAATTGATCTTTGATATGGTTAGAAAGGTCTGGCATTCTATGGACATTTGTTTCCCTGTTAATTGATTATCGTTTTACTTTTTGACAAATAACATTTTTAGATTTGTTTTCTCTTAATTTTCCAAAAAAAGTTCTATGAGTGAAGTAATAATTTATTTTACCATCCCACTATGGTTTCTGTTTTGTGTAAGAATCTAAGACATCTTAGATACCTTTCCAAAATTACCAGCTCAGAAACTTTTAAAATCATTTAAAGTGTTTTTTATTAGACATTGAATTCTGATTTCAAAAGACAAATCTCATTGATATTTCTTTTGACTATTGATAGAAAATTTCTTATCATACTTTGTGATTGTTGATGTCTCTTAATATTCCCCACTTTATTATCTTTATTTTTTTATACAAACGTCAAGATTTTTTGTTTGTTTTGCTTTCCTGCAGCAAATTGCATTTTTATTTTTCATAAAATATGGTTTTCCTCTAGTGTCAGATGATGGCTTTGGAAGCATTTACCTGAAAGGGATTTCAGGCACTGGAAACTAAACAACTGAGTTTAAGGAATGAAAGACAACAAATATAGGCCGAGCAGTAGGGACCACATGCAAATTGAAGAAAGGTGAAACTGCTAAGTTCACCAAAGTAAACCAAAACTTCCTGCTAAACTATGTTGTATTTTAAAAGTGTGTTTAAAAATTCTATTGTTCAGAACTAACTAACATTTTTGTTTTGTGATATATATTATTAATAGGGATCAAGTTGTGTTCTTGAAAGAAATCTTGCCCAAAATACTAATTATGAACATTTATACTTATTTTTTCGTCAAGAATCACACAGTGCCTTAAATGTAGAGGGAAAACAGAAAATTTATCAGAAAGAACGAAATGTTTTGTATATTCTTCTTTTTAAATTGAATTACACTATAATAATCACAAGTAAAGGTAAATATCTTAGCCTTAAGAAGATAGCAAAATTATTTTGGTGTATTTATTCCTCCCCTTCACCCAATGTGCTATTCTTGAATGTTATAGCAATATAAATACCAGGCCTGTCTCAACTCTATTTCTGTGTTCTTTGTATTAATAACATTAAATGAAGTCCAGGTAAATATATAAAAATCATTGTTTTGAAGTTTAAATCTAATATACATAGCAACAAAATTCTAGAAAAATCAGTTGTTTGTGAGTATGTATGTGTGAGTGTGTGTGTGTGTGTGTGTGTGTTTAAACCTCTAGAAGTATGGTGTCTTTGGATAAACTATCCAAGTTTTTGTGATACATATGTTTAGCCAGTAATTGACCAGGAAGTTTTCCTCATGTTACCAAGCCAAAAGTATCTGTAAAGGCTTTTCAACATGTTGTGTTTTGTCAGGAGACTTGAGAAAGAACAGCACCCCCAGTGTCTGTAAAGATCTCAGTAAAACTGACTAATAGAAATGGAGGTAAAAAGCTGTTTTATAAAGCAAAGTGATCAAAAACTTAGAATTTGCTGCATTTAGTGTATCATCATACATAAATAAATATTTAGTCTGATAGAGACCAGCATGGATCAATATGGACCATAAAATTAACACATCAGAGTTATTTGTTAAATACATATTTTTCTGAGTGCCCATTGTGGACCCAGTGCTTCAGAGTATGAAGAATATTGACGTAAATAAAAGACATAATTTCTTTTCTCAAGGAGTTTTCAGCAATGGGTAGAGTTTTCCATTTTTTTTTTCTTCAGCGAAAAATGCTGTTCACATGTATTAGCCCGTGACCATAAGCATAAACACATTGTTTATAACTGAACATAATTGGGCTGGGGATGTATTATGGACTGAATTATACTCCCCTGAAATTCATATGTTGAATCCCTAACCTATGATGTGAGTGTATTTGGAGGTGGGATTTTCAAGGAAGTAATTAAGGTTAAATCAAGTCATAAAGGTGAATCCCTAATCTGGGAGGACTGGTGTCCTAGTATGGAGAAGAAGAGACACCAGAGATCTCTCTCCCCACACAGGCACGGAGAAAGGCCATGGGACGACACAGGGAGAAGGTGGCCATCTACAGGCCAGGAAGAGAGCTTTCACGACACATCGACCCTGACAGCAAGTTGAGTTTGGACTTGTAACCTCCAGAACTGTGAGAAAATAAATTTTTGTTGTTGAAGCCACACAGTCTTTGGTATTTTGCTACGGCACCCCAAGCAGAATAATACAACATGTTTGTACCACAGCATTTCAATAATTTAAAATTACTGTGACTGTGAATATTAAATCAAAAAAGCCCCCTACTAGATGCATGATGAGTTACATGTTGTATACAATTTCCAACGTACTAGCTCTAATGTTACCTCTCTCTCTTTCATGCTCAGAAAACCATGTCTGAAAGAAGGTAAGGGCAGTCTTATTGAAAAATGATGTTCGATGTGACATTTTCATTGTGAAAATCAGCTGATAATGAATTATTCTAATCTGTTGTTAGTAACAGATATGAAATTTCAAGGTACCTCCAATAGTAATGTGCCTCCACAGTTGAGAATAAATAACCTGGTAAATAGAGAACCGGGCAAGAGAAGTGAAGAATATGGAGAGAGATACGGCAACAGAAATGCAAAAGCTGTCCAAACTCATATAACAAATAAGAACTGGTGCCAAGAAAAGAACCACATTTTAATTGTGCCTGTGTATTGCTCTGTTGTATAATTTTAGGCAGAAACTATCTCTTTAGTCAATGATAGATAATTATATAATATGAATTCAGTTATTCTCAACAATTTTTTTTGTCGCTTATAAAGTCTCTAGTAAATATCCCTTTCAAGGTAATTAAGTAGTGAATCTGAACTGTAAACTCTGAGTCAGAAAAAACAGTTGATATTTTCATGTCAAGAGGAATTTTGGTTTTATGATTTGAGTGCCAAAATTTTTGCAACCAGATAAACAAAAACCAGTAGAAAATTGTACTTAAAGGGTCCAGTTCTTCTCAGTTGACATATAATATTTCGGCTCTACTGTCAGGCTAGGTTGTGGAGCAAATTCATTAACTATCTTTTCCCATTAGGTAGCCCATCCACCAGAAATAAGATTTAATAGCATATTCTTTCTTAACAAGCCCTACTGTTCTCTTCATATGACAACTATAACTTGAATATTTACCTGTTTTACATCATGTTTTCTTGAAGCTGCAAAATTAATCTAGTGGATATTTTTTATGAGTTATTTGGCAAAATTATTTGCCTTCGAAGCCAATTGTCACTATCAGAACAGATGATATTAACATGATAAGAAAAATTGTAATATGGTACACAATATTGTTATTGTATTAAAAACTTAATGATAAATATTTTTTAAAATTTAATATAATTAGTAGAAGGCCTATTGCATTCAAAATTTCTGATTGAAGAATTAAAGCATAAGCACTAATGTTTAATAATATGAAGGACCTAACACAATAGACAATTACTACAAAATATTTCATCATTTAAAAAATGTCTTGTTTAAAATATGAGATTCCTCCTCATTACTCAAGTATGTATCATTTTTTTTTCTTTTTTTTTAGTCAGGGTCTCTGTCACCCAGGCTAGAGTGTAGTGGCATCATTATAGCTCACTGTTACCTTGAACTCCTGGGCTCAAGTGATCCTCTTGCCTCAGCTTCCGGAGCAGCTGGGACCATAGACATGTCTCATCACACTGGCTGTTTTTTATTTTTTGTAGAGATAAGGTCTCACTGCGTTGTCTAGTCTAGTCTCCTGGCCTCAAGTGATCCTCCTACCTCAGCCTCCTAAAGCACTGGGATTACAGGCATGAGCCATCCCCCCTGGACCTTATCATCTTTTATCTGTAAGATCTTCTAAGTCTCTTTATAGAAAGATTCAAAGACAGCAATAACATCGAACTGAAACAAACAGAAAATTAGTAATTTCGATACATCAGAAGCATTCCTTTCTTTAATGTCAAGTGCATTGAAATTATATCAGGTTGTTACATGACCTTTAATTAATTTAATATTTTACTTAAAGGAACATGTGTACTGAATGTATCAAGCACTATGCACTGTGGAAACAAAGAAACCTAAGGTGTAATTTCTGCATTCAAAGAGCTTAGCATCTAAGGAAAACCTTGTAAAAAAAACAAAAAGATAATCCCAATACAATATTGGGTGAATGAAATGATCCCATGGACAAAGCATGGAAAGAGTTCTCCTGGAGGGAGGCATTCTTGAATTGAACCAAGAAAGATAATGGAGTTAAGTGAGTAAAGGAAAGTGGATAGAGGCCCAAAGGCATCTTACATTGTTTTTTAAAAGATTTATTTTA
>CAUYRT010064302.1:0-15675 GCA_963574885.1 Lepilemur ruficaudatus
CTGTGAGCTTCAGGAACTCAGAGATTTACACAGGGACATCCAAACCAAGACAAAGTTTGGAATCTGATCAAGGAGTGGCTTTCCTTTTCAAGGTGGTACCTGTGCTCTTGTAGGGTATTTGCTTAGAATCCCAAGTCCTCCCTGCCACCCTTCTGAGAATTGGTTGTGGTGGGCAGAAGAGAGAAGGAAAGAGCAGGATGACAGGAAGGTGAGTGAGGAAGAGGCAAGGAAGGTGAGGCCATGAGAACAGGATACGGGGTGTTCTTTATGAATAGCCCAAGGAAAACCAAAGGTTCATCCAGGTGTCATTGTCTCAGAGCTCTTGACAACAGCCACTCTCCCCTTAGTAGTTGTGATGCTAACAATGTGTCAGCAGTGTTGATTCAGGTGTGGTCACTGCATTTTGGCTGAATGTTGCTTAGTAAGCTAGTGTGGGCCACTGGGTGCCTGTGAGTCTGCCCTGAACCAGGGTGAAGTAGCTTCTTTCTCTTCTGGATTGGGAGTGGGTAGAGTAATACTGGGTATAGGAGTCATGTCTAAATGGAAGCAGTTCTTAAAGACTGATGGAAGTTCTGCATCTTTACTGTTCCCTACAAGGGATTCAGGTTGGCTATAAGGCAAGGTTAACAGAAAGTGAAATTTGTTTGTCACCAGAATGGGTTATTGAGGTACTTGGTGGAATGTCTCTTTCTGGATGTCTGTAAACAGAAATTAGATTCTTGTATTATGGGATGGCTTAATGGCTCTGATGCACATCTCTGTCATATCCCTTCTTTGCTCAAAAACATCCAGTTGCTTCTTATTGCCCATAGAATACAATGCAAACGTCTTAACCTGGCATTCAAGGTCATTTATTATCTGGGCTCTAAACGACCTTCCAGGTTTTTTTTTTCTTGGCAAAATTACAAAAAAACAACAAAACAAATGAAAAGCAGGAAAGTAGGAATAGAGAATGTCTTCAACTTGATAATAACTACACAAAACCTGCAATTAATATCATACTTTAATGGTGAGAACCTAGGTGCCTTACTCTTAAGACTGGGAACAAGGCAAGGATGCCCCGTCATCACTCGTGTTCAACATCACACTGCATGTCTTAGCTAAGACAGAAAGTCAAGAAAAGGAAATAAAAAATATGCAGACTGGGAAGGAAGAAATAAAGGTGTCGTCGTTCACAGATTACATAATCAACTGTGTAGGAAATCCCAAAGAATCAAAGAGAAACAAAAAACCCCTCCTAGAACTAATAAATGATTATAACAAGTTTAAAAGATACAAAATTAATATATAAAAGTCAACTCCTTTTCTACATAGTAGCAATGAATAATTGGAGTTTGTAATTAAGAACATATCATTTACATTAACACCAAAAAAAGAAAGAAAGAAAAAGAAATACTGTATCATAAATCTAACAAAATATGTACAAAATCTATGTGAAGAAAACTACAAACCTCTTATGCAAGAAATATACAATCTGAATAAATGGAGAATGATTCCACGTTTATGCACAGGAAGAATCAACATTGTTAAGATGTCAGTTCTTCCCAGGAAAGCTGGTGATGTAATTCAGTCCAAGTCTGAAGGCTTGAGAACTGCGAGCCCTGCTGGTGTTAGCCTTAGAGTCCAAACGCCCAGGAACCTGGAAGATCTTTAAATTCTGAAGGCAGGAGAAACTGGATGTCCCAGCTGAAGAAGAAAGAGCAAATTTGCCCTTCCTCCCCCTTTTTGTTCTGTCTGGCCTCTCACTGGGTTCAATGATGCCCACCAATCCAATCTTCTTTACTTAGTCTACAGATCCAAATGTCAATCTCATCTGGAAATGCCCTCTGACACACCCAGAAATAATGTTTTCCCTGCCATCTGGGCATCCCTTAACCTAGTCAAGCTGACGCATAGAATTAACCATTACAATCTCATACAAAAAAATGAATCTAGACATAGACCTTACATCTTTTATAAAAATTAACTCAAAATGGATCATGGACCTAAATGTAAGACACAAAACTATCAAACTTCTAGAAGATAACAGAAGAAAATCTAGTTAACCTTGGCTATGGCTGGCAAAGAGTTTGAAAATACAATATCAAGAGCATAATTCATGAAAGAATAAATGTATAAGTTAGACTTTATTAAAATTAAAAGCTGCTGCTCTTTGAAAATATCATTAAGGGAATGAAAAGATAAACCACAGACTCGGGGAAATATTTGCAAAACCTAAATCTGATAAAAGACTTGTATCTAAAAAATATAAAGAGTTCATAAAACTCAACAACTAGAAAAGAACTGAATTAAAAAGTAAACAAAAGATCTGAACAGACACTTTACCAAAGAAGGTATACAAAAGATAAATAAGCATGTAAAAGGATGCTTAACTTCAGATGTCACCAGGGAATTGCAAATTAAAAAAACAATGAGAAAAGGGTACACACCAATTAACAATGCTGAAATCAAAATACTGACAGTGCAAAATGCTGGTGAGGATGTGGAGCAACAATAACTCTCATTCATTGCTAGTGGGAATGTAACTTTTACAGCTGGTTTGGAAGGCAGTTTGGCAGTGTCTTACAAAGCTGAACGTAGTATTACCCTACGATTCAGAATTGTACTCCTGGATATTTACTCAAATAAACTGAGAACTTATGTACACTCAAAAGTCTGTATAGGAATATTAATAGCAGCTTATTCACAATTTGAAAACATGGAAGCAACCAAGATGTCCTTCAGGAGGTGAGTGGATTGAAAAAATACTTGTCTTCCAAACTAGCTACATCATGTTACATTCCCACTAGCAACGAATGAGAGTTATGGTAGCTCCACATCCTCACCAGCATCTTTCACTGTTAATATTTTGATTCTGGCATTGCTAATTGTCCTATACTGTCATCTTATTGCTTCTTTAATTTGCATTTCCCTGATGACATATGAAGTTGAACATCCTTTTATATGCTTATTTATCTTCTGTATACATTCTTTGGTAAGGTATCTGTTCAGATCTTTTTTTTTTTTTTTTTTGAGACAGAGTCTCACTCTGCTGCCCCGGCTAGAGTGAGTGCCGTGGCGTGAGCCTAGCTCACAGCAACCTCAAACTCCTGGGCTCAAGCAATCCTCCTGCCTCAGCCTTCCCAAGTAGCTGGGACTACAGGCATGCCCGGCTAACTTTTTTTTTCTGTATATTTTTAGTTGGCCAATTAATTTCTTTCTATTTATAGTAGAGACGAGGTCTCACTCTTGCTCAGGCTGGTTTTGAACTCCTGACCTTGAGCAATCTGCCCGCCTCGGCCTCCCAGAGTGCTAGGATTATAGGCGTGAGCCACCGCGCCCGGCCTGTTCAGATCTTTTGTTTACTTTTTAATTCAGTTGTTTTCCTGTTGTTGAGTTTTAAGAGTTCTTCACATATTAATTTTTTAGATACAAGTCTTTTATCAGGTTTAGGTTATGCAAATATTTCCCCAGTCTCTGGTTCATCTTTTCATTTCCTTAAAGATATCTTTTGCACAACAGAAGATTTTAATGAAGTCTAACTTGCACATTTATTCTCTCATGAATTATGCTCTTGATATTGTATTTAACCAGCCATAGCCAAGGTTGCCTGGATTTTCTTCTGTTATCTTCTAGAAGTTTGATAGTTTTGCAGGAGAATGTGATGGTTAATTGTATGCGTTAGCTTGACTGAGTTAAGGGATGCCCAGATAGCAGGGAAAACGTTATTTCTGAGCGTGTCAGAGGGCTCTTTCTCTTGAGCTGGGACATCCAATTTCTCCTGCCCTCAGAATTTAAAGCTCCTCCAGGTTCCTGGGTGTTTGGACTCTAAGGCTCACACTAGCAGGGCTCACAGTTCTCAGGCCTTCAGACTTGGACTGATACTGTCCACTTCTGTCTTGGTCTTACTGCAGCTTGTAGCTGAGTGGTGGTAATCGTCCTAGGTATGGGTAAGAGCATTTGGCTTCCCTCGTCCCTTCTTAGCTGGGCAGGGATGTGTCAGCTGGAATTTAGACCAAGGGCAGGTTCCTGTTTGGCTTCAAACGCCTGAAATGGTGACTTATGGCCAGAGAGGGTGGGTGCCTTCTCAGTCAGGCCATTTGAACAGGAAACTATGGGGGTGTTGTCTGCTCAAGGCTGGGTCCCACAGCAGCCAGCAGCAGGATGTGTGCTGGAAAGCTTCATTTCCCTGCCTCTCCCCAAGCAGTCCAGGGCTGCAACTGTGTCAAGCCCAAACTCAGCCCAAGGACAGGGTACTGTCCAGTGTCAAACTAACACAATGGCACTTTGGACCTGCAACCAGAATGGCTGAGGCCCTACCCAGACAGGCAGATTGGGAGAGAAACTGTGGAGCATGCTGTCCACTCATGTCTCAGTCTTGACTGCAGCCCACAGTGGGCCAGTGGAGACCTTCCCAGGGGTGTGTGGGAGCATCTGGGCTCCTCTATCCCCCCCTTGGAGCCTTGCAGTGGCTACAGGTGTGCCCCTGCTTCCCTGGTGTCTAGCTCTCAGAGTGGCACCTGGCTCAAGCTGCTCTAGGCTCAGATGCCTATGGAATTCCTCGTGAGTTCCATTTAGAGAGCAATGTCTCTGTATCATCACCAAGCATCTCCCTGTGTAAGTCTGGAGACCTGTGTTGGTCAGGGGTTCTCTTGTAGCCAAGACTGTAAAAGCTCCTCTCGGAAAGTGGAGTCCTGGTGGCTCCTCTCTTACTGTTTCACAGCATCCAAGAGCCTCTCCCGGCTGTTAGCTGGCCCCACCTGGGCAAGTTGCCCTGATCCCTCTGCTTACCCACTTTTGGTGCTTCCCATGGCTTCCCTGGTGAATCCTAGCATCCTGTCCTTGACAATCTGTTTGAAATGTGAAGTCTGCTTACTATTCTGTTTCCTCTTAGTGAAGGAGGCACATGTTACCTGTGTCTAGTTGGCCATCGTGATCCTAATCCTAGTTTTTCTTTTTCTAAACTGATTGCTAATTACAAAATTACATCCTGGCCACTCATCCTTTGTCAGTTATATTTATTTCAAATACCTTTTCTGTCTGTCATGTGTTTTTTAACTCTATGGTACCACTGTAGGAGAGATATAGGCTCAAGAATGAGTATGAAGCCCAGTTCCAATACTTAACACCAGCATGACCTTGGATATTTTACTTAATCTCTGATTGCATCTGAGTCTCTTCATCTGTAAAATGGGGGTGATAATAGTATCTATTTCAGAGGTTTTTTGTGAGGATTAAATGAATTAAAATGCAGAAAGTTACATGCGTGAAGAGTGGCACATAGAAAGCTAGCTAATATTTTGATATACAGGAGTTTTAAGGGCTTTTTTTGGCTGTTATTCAAGGTAGATTTGAATATTTTTTGCTATTATACATGATAAAATTTTGATTCCTTCTCACATTAAATGAGATATTCAGGGCTAGAATGGTGGATCTGCAAAGTCTTCAGAAATAACCCTCTTTCAAGTTTAGTGCTCCTACTCCTTGGATATGGGCCTTATCCTTATAGTCTGAGATAGTTGCCAAAGCATTAACCATCACAACCATATTCCAGGCTTTAGGAGAGAAGAAGGGCAGAAGTAGTGTCTGGTTCCCTTCTTTTCAGATCAGCTTTATTAAAGTATAATTTATATGCAATAAAACTCTTACCCCTGTTAACTGTCTAATTTGATGTGTAATTTTTGTAACAATCAATATATAGAATATTCCTATCACCTAATAACATTTGCAGTCAATCCCTTCTCTTTACCCTCAGGCAACCACTGATCTCCTTTCTGTTACTACAGTTTTGTCTTTTCTAGGATTTAATATAAATGGAACTATGTAACAATATGTACTGTTTTGTGTCTGGTTTGTTTGACTTAGCGTAATGCTTTTGAGATTCGTCCAGGTTTTTGCATGTATCAGTAGTCTGTTCCTTTTTATTGCAGAGATGTATCACACAGTTTGTTCATTCCTTCACTAGTTGGTGGGCATTTGGGTTATTTCCAGGTTTTGGTTATTATGAATAAAAGCTACTATGAGTATCCATGTATAAATTTTTGTGTGGGCATTATTTTCATTTCTCTTGGGTAGATACTTAGGAGTGAAGTTACTAGGTCGAATGATGAGTGTATGTTTAATGTTATGAAAAGTGACAAGTTGCTTTCCAACAGGGCTGTACCATTTTGTGTTTCCACATGCAGTGTATAAGAGTTCTAGCTGGCCCACATCCTTACCAATACTTGGCATTGTCAGTCTTTTAAAATTTAGCCATTCTAGTGAGTATATATTGGTATTTACTAATTTAATTAGTATTTCCTAATTTCCTAAATGACTAATGATATTGAATGTCTTTTCATGTGATTATTTGCCATTTGTGTAAATAAATTTTAAGTTTTGACATGGTCAAATTTCTCAATCTTCATTATTTTACATTTTGTATATTGTTTAAATATTTCTTCCTTATCTCAAGGTCATAAGGATATTTTCACATCCTTCTAAAATGTTTTAAAATTGGATTTTCACAATTAGATCTTTAATCCACCTGGAATTTATTTTTGAATCTGGTGTGAAAAGAGAATATCATTTAATTTTTATTCATGCATAGAAACTCAGTTGTAGTAACACTATTATTTTTTCCATGGATTGTTAATTTGTATTGTCATCTCTATCACTTACCAACTTCTTATATGTATATGGGCTCTAGCTGTATTTTCTAGTTCTCCCTTTTAGCTCCACCTTTCAGAATCCTACTCCTTGGTCAAAGTCCAGCTCAAATGGTCCTTAAAATCTTCCAGAATCCTATTGTATACCTCTCTCCCTCTTTTGAATTAAATGAAGAGGCTCAGTGTACTTATAGCATTTTATTCCTTTACTGTGAACCTTGACTCATCTTTTTGGGATCACAGTCACTACTGTGTCTGTCTTCTTTGTCCTGCCAGACTGTAAGCCCTTGCGAATATATTAGCTTATGAGGTAAAAGGGCCATTGCAGATGTGATTAAATCAACAACCTCCAGACAAAGAGATTATCCTGGATTATCCGGCAAGCCTCATCTAATCACATGGGTCCTTAAAATTAGAGAACCTACAGGACTGTAAGAGAATAAATTTGTGTTGTTTTAATGTACTCACTTTGCAGTAATTTGTTACAGTAGCAATAGAAAACTGATGTGTTTGGTCACTATGGTACTTAGTCATTGCTTATTGACTTGGATTGTGAAACAGCTTGAAGCTTGGAGCTATGGAACGACATCTGTAAGTTTCTACCACGTCACTCACGTTCAGTCTGATGCTCATCACTAGCATCTAGACATTTGTCAATCTGCAGCAATTGAAGTCATTGTAGCTACTCAGCCCAGCCTTCTATGTTGTTGGCAGCCATGTGTACTACAACTTTGACTACAGTGGTGGTAAATATTAATAGTCGTGGTGATGTGCAAAACTTCACCTATTTTACATATGTGCTGACAGCTCAATGATAGAAAGGATGAGAAAGAGATGCCCTTTTCCTATAGTATTTAACCTACTCAAAGATACTTGACTGAGACTGTTCAATAGGGCCTCTGGGAAACCTTTTCTAGTCTTTGACCTTATCTAGGGGAACAGTGTGGGATTTGAAGTTTGGAATCCTGGCTCTGGTCTTTATTAACTCTGTGTCTTAGAGTAGGTCACTAAATCTCTTGGAGCCTCAGTTTCCTCCTAGTTATGGTGGAGACAATAATACAACTGACTCTGGAACAATGGGGGAGTTGGGGTGCTGACCCCCTCATGCAGTTGAATATCCAATAACTTGACTTCCACCAACTAAACTACTAGTAGCCTTATGTTGACTAGAAGCCTTCCCTATAACATAAACAGTTGATTAACATATATTTTGTATCTTATATTTGTTATGTACTATATTTTTACAATAAAGTAAGCTACAGAAAAGAAAATGTTACTAGGAAAATCTTTATGTTGAGCAGGCTGAGGAGGAGGAGGGAGAGAAGTGGTTGGTCTTCCTGTCTCAGGGGTGGTGGAGGTGGAAGAAGATTTGTGAATAAGTGGACCCGTGCGGTTCGAACCCATATGTTCAAGGGTCAACTTTACTTCCTTGAGTTGTCTCAATGACAAAATAAACAGATGTAAGAAAAGTTATTAGCACACAGTAGGTATTCAATGAACGCCTTCCCTCCCATGTCAGGATCACTACTAACAGAAACAGTCCAGGCTTCTACTTACTTTGAAAAGCTCCTTACAGGCAGGTGATGCAACACAACATTTGTTCTTACTTTTTATTTGTCAGTTTTATTTTTTAAAATATAAGTCTTTGGATTGCTTCATCTTGTCTTATATTTTCAAGTTTAGAGTTGTGTTTGTCATTTTAGAGGTTTGGTTAACAACGGCCTGTGTGCCATGGATGGTTTTAGCTATTTAAAGATTGAGAGGGGTTGCTGGTGGGAACAAGAGGCAGAGGTATGGACTAGATCAAAAGAAGATAAAATAAAACATTAATATATAGAGTCACAGAACTCTAGAGTGGTTCTTTTCTTCTGACAGAGCCAGATGATCATGCAGGCCTTGGGAGCAGCAGTTGCTGATCCATCGCTCTCTGCCCACATAGTAGGTCCAGTATAAGTGATCATATCAAGGATTATTACACTGACAAGAGGACAAATGGCCTCTGGAGTATGGAGATAGGGAAGTTGTATTTAAATCTCAGGGTCCTTGTACCACTCTACTTGTCTCTACATACCCATTCAAATAGGATTCCTGCATCTTGGCAGTATTGTCTACAAAAAGAAGGGACACTCATTCTCTTATTGTTGGGGGGCTGGGCTGAGAGTGAATGAGAAACCCTCTGGCAGACCAAAGCTCTCATTTCTGCTTTCTTGCTTCCACTTAGGCCACTCTGCACTGCTGAGATATGCTTCCTTCCCACTGCCCCTGGTCACAGTGGGCCCTCCTCCACTACACTGCTTTAGAATGACCCCTCCACTATGCACCCTTCTCAGATGGAGCCCCCTCCCACTCTTAGGCATGCCAATCATCTTAACAACTCTCATAGAATCATAACTAGTTTGTTAGTTAGGATCTAGTATAGGTTTCCATTTTTTGTGCTGCTTCAATAAATTGTAAGCTTTCTGTTGTAAGCAAGGGCTATGTTTATTTTGTAATGGGTGCCTCAGGCACCTGAGGGGCTGCTGTACACGTAGTGATGAGGCTAGCCTTCCAGATTCTTTGCGCTGCATTGTGGACCTACAGCAGTGTTTCTTCACCATCTTTTCTTATTCCTTTGACTTTGGCTTTGGCCATGCCTTCAACCCCAGCGCCTTTAGCAATCTCTTGCTTGAGGCACAGCATGTTAGAAAATGGCTTATCTTCTTAAGACTTAGAGAACATGATCTATTATGTTAGTGCTGCTGGAATCATTCCCTTTGTCTTCTGTCCTATTGGACAGAAGAGTTAATATGCTTCTCTGGCTTTGGTTCTCAAAGCAGGTGGCACATGACTGAGGCTGGTGGCCTGGTAAGTGGGATGGCAAGGTGAGTCTTTACCTGGAACTGCTCTGTGACACAATGCTTGGACAGGGAGGCAGGAGGTGAAAAGGGTGTGTCCCCTGAATTTAAATGCATTGTGACATAGTCTGAAGGTTTATCTGCTCATGCTGGAAAGATGAACTCAGTGGTTTAGTCTGAAAGGAGGAAGAGCAGGCAGTTTTACACTTAGGGCCAGTCAGCATCTGCTTTTCCCTCTGGAGTCTGGAACATTATAAATTTTTGAGAGAAGACAATTGAATTGGACTTCACATTGAGGGAAGTGTGAAGGTAAGGATAATTTCACTAAGAAAACCCATTCAAAACAGTTGAATCTGAGCAGAGAAAGTGCTGGTACAGAATGATGGAGAACCAAGAAATATGAAGGCTACATATGTATGCTTGTGCAGCTTTGCTTTGAGTGTTAAGGCAAATTGTAAAGTGAAGCTCAAGAAATATTTCAAATTTGTTTAGTGTACTAGAATTTACACGTGTCTTGAAATATGAGTCACTAATTAAGACTTAGGAATACTTTATTTTGGTGGTGGCTCTAGATGAAATTTTAGTTTAGGTTTTTTATTTTATCATAGTGGTATTTATTTTATACTGAAATTAGGTATTTGGTTGAGATTCCACCAAAAAAATTGTTGAATCCCTTTATCTGGGGTGCTTTGAATTCTCTCTTCTCTCTGTGTATAGACCTGATGTCTGATTTGCATGGCTGTAATGCCTGGGAATTGACACATAGCACCTGTGTTAGATCTTGGACTTTGTCCAATATTATCTCTAATTCCTAGAGTTTTAAAATATTTCCCTTTTGGGTGGTAAATGAGTATATGTTTTTCTTGTCTTCACTCCAGAGAATAATGTGTGGTGTCGTTATGAGTGGAGGGCTTCTTTGGATGGGATTGGAGTAAGAAATTTTAGGACGACCCACATCTGGAAGCCAGTGATTCAGTCTTGTAGCCAATCATGTTAGGTCTGGGTGAGCCACTTTCCCCAGGAGGTTTCAAGAGGTGGATCATGCAGGGAGGGTGCTGAGGATGGGCCTTCTTTTCTCCTACTTTGGTGCTTTCCCTGGGATTTCTATTGGCTGCCCACAAGTATGTTCTACTTTGTGGATGAGGAAAGCCCTGTGCTCTCCTTCAAAAGGAGAATGTGTCTGCTCTGTGGATTTAACTCTAATCAAACTCTGTGCTATGGTCCTTGTCTTTTGCAAGTAGCAAGCTTCCAAGTAGTAAAGCAGGGAAATGCAGGCGGATGTATGGGTAATGGCTCTAGGAGACAAGAGTGAATGTTTGAGGAGGTGGGTAGTTGTTTTCTCTCACAATGAAAGTGAGGTAAAATGCATGCCATTTTCATTACCAGAAATAACTGGGTGTGTTTCCTCCCTTAGACAGGCAAATATAGCAAGCCTGCTTCGACTTTGTGTTGTTTGGATGTTTTAAACACAGAAATATTTGAACCATTTGATTGTCTCTGATTAAAAGGTTGACGATACAGAAGTTCTATAACTGAAGGAGGAAGGACTCATTTCTTCTCCCACTCTGGTCAACTCATATCCTTCTTCAGCTATTCCCGTTGCCACCTTATTACATCCCAGTGCAGAGAGATACTGATCCTTTCAGCTTTTGGGGCAGCAGAAGCCCCTTAGCTGGTCATGAGGGTGGATCAGAAGGACTATTTGGCTTAGAGCTGGACATTCAGGGTGGGCCCAAATTTTAAAATTTCATGTTGTGTACAACAAAGGCAATATGTTTACATGTATAGTAAAAGTATTTGTTAGGTAATTCTAAACATTTAAAAGTGAACACAGTTCTTGCTTACTCTATTTTGGCATTTTCTCCCCTTTTTAATATACCAGGATCCTCAAAAAAAAAATGGAAATGATCCAGGTCCCTAACCTCTGTGAGGCCCTAACTGCCTGCTACAAAGGCTCTCACGATATACTAATGGTCATAGAGGCTAATGAGGAGGATAGACCTCAATGACTAAAAACATCAAGAATTCACTAAAGTGAGGACTGAGTGCCTGGAGAAGGTGTAACAGGGCCCTCCCGAGCAGGTGAAATTGAAGTGGCTCGGGGAGATCAGCCCCTTCTCCTAGGGGAGTAGGGGGTTGGGCAGGGTTGATGTTAGGCAGCAGAGATGATACATCTTAATAACCAATTAGTTGTTAGGGAAATAGCCAAACTCTAGGATGATTTTCATATTTTAAGATTGTTCAAGTGGTGAATGGCAGTGTTGGGGATGGTAGATGGTAGATGATGGGGAAAATTTGTTTTCCAACAGTGGGTGGGTAGATAGGATGATTAATTTGATTTGGGGCATGTTGAGTATGAATGGCCTTTGAGACATCAGAGTAGATATGTTTTGTAAATATATTATCTTGTATTGTAAGAAGTGCTTAGTTACTCTTGTCCATTTAGAACCTCATAGTGTATAAGGCACTATCCAGGCCCAATGGGGAATAGAATGAAGAATAGACTTTATGACTCCTGATTTCAAGTTTGTTGTCTAATTGCAGTCGAGGTATTGCTAACCACAGAAGATCCCAATAACCCTCCAGACAACAGAAAGAGAAATGTTATAGGCAGTACATGAACAATTGCCAAATGAATTGTACAGATGCGTCTTGCTTTTCTATAGTTACTATCCAAGTAGAATTGTTCATTTAGTTTTATTTGTTTTATTGGTAGTTTGAGACGGTTTGAGGATGGCATGAACTTATTTAATAGTACTATGAGTTATTAATACCTGCTTTGGAGTAACAATTTTATTAATAATTTTGTTAGGGTAAGGACTGTTATTTGTCCCATTTTATAGAAGAGGAAACTGTGGCACTGAGAGGTTAAATAACCTTCCTAGAGTTATATAAACAATAAATGATAAAGACCCATCCCCTCATTTTATTATCCTAATTTTTGTCACTAAATATATCCCCTATCATTTAAGTTATTTGGAAAGCTTATTTATAGAGGTTGCATAATTTATTTAATCATTATCCTAATACATGTATTTCCAACAGTGTCTTCAGGATAAATCCTGCAAGTGGGCTTCCTGTACTAAGAAATAGAAAATACTTAAGACTCTTTAAATCATATAAAATTCTTTTCCACGACAGTTAAAAAATTTTACAGTTTGGATGTATTTTTCCATCCCATGTAGAAGTGTTTTTCAATCCTATATGGTTGCCTAAACCAAAACAAACAGGAGAACTGAAAAACACTGGTCAAAGGTGGTGGTTAGAATAATAAATCAGAGGCTGTCAGAGGAGGAAGGAACTCCAGGTACCATCTAGGCCCAACCCCTCCTTTTATTAATTGAGAACTAAAGTTCGAGAGTTTAGGGGACATGCCTCAAACTACACCACTAAAGTCAGTTAGTACAGGAACCTGAGCTTAGCACTGTGTGATACATTGAGCCTGAATCTCTTAGACAGTTTCGATGATTCAAGGGTGTCCTGAAATGTCCATCTGGAGTCTTGAGTGGAGATTTAAGGGCCTTTTTGTGTTTAGGTCCGCTTCATAGTTTCCCAAAGCTTCACAGTTGTGTTGGAGGGTTAGGGAAATAATCCAAAGGGGTCTGTCCTGAACGGGAAGGCCCACGTTCACCCACAGAGGTAAAAACATCTGCTGGGCCAGGGGCAATTCTTAAATCCCCTCTTATGAGTTTTCTTGGATCTGCCTGGGTTCAGATCCACAAGGATGATCTGGATTCTCTCTTCATTATTTTGTTGATGGTATAAAACATTTGAACAAAGGGCTGCTCACATAATTAAAAACTCATGTAATTCAAGACTAATTTTTTATAGCACTGACCAAAAATGGAGCATATTTATGTTTATGAGCCAGAGGTGATTCTACCATATGACAATAGTGTAAACAAAATTTGCAATTTGATTTGGCTTGGTATCTGGCAAGGTGGAGTTAAGCTAAGTTTTACTCATAAACCTCAAAGTTTCAATGGGTTAGCACAATAAAGGGTTTGTTTCTTGCAAAAGGAGAAGCAAGCTGGTTGATCATCTCTGTGTTATAGATATGCCATGCCACAGTTGCCAAGGCATGGGGAGAGAGATAAAGGAGTCATGTAGACTCTTAACTGACACAGCCTAGAAGTGACATGTGCCAATTCTGCTCAGAGTCCATTAGCCAGAAGTAAAACATGGTTCCAATCCAACTGGAAGAGAGGCTGGGAAAAGTGGGGAGCAACTCACAGATATTAAATGAACACTAATGGGTGTGTCCATGCAATTGATGCTTGATACTTTGAAATTATATACATTAAAAACTTTGTAGGCCATTTCCATCATTTCAAGTTTTAAGCATAAAGGTAAAACTTTCTTATTACTCTTCTTTTAATATGCTTGAAGGGCAACTGTATAGTTAAGTACATACTGTCATTTAACAAAATCCTTTTGATCTCTGTATTAAAAACAACAGAACCTTTGCTTAACAGTGGTGCTATCTGGGCAAGCATTTAACTTTGCTAAACTTGTATCCCTATAGAAAATGGCATAATAATCCCTCATTCATGGGTATGTTACAGAAATTAGGTTGGAGATTGCATGTAAAACACTTGACATAGTGACCAGTGCATGGTTAAGTGTTTATCAAATGTGAATTTTTATTTTATTTTTAATGGTATTTTTGATATTGTAGTGGGATCTACTACAGTTCGCAGTAATACAGGATCCTCTGAATCAGTGATGCATCCACAATCATTGGAAGATAGTGTACTTTATGGGGACAAGTGATGTTTTGTCCAGGTTCCAGAAATAAAATGTTTTTATCTTCTGTATGTTCCTATTTTTCTAGATCATGGGGAGTTTCTCAGGTCATGCCCTCCCTGGAACCTTCTTTTTTGTTATGGGTCTTTGGTGGAGTATAAAGAGTATTCTGAAATATGTCTGCAGAAAGCAAAAGCGGACCTGCTACCTTGGTTCCAAAGCATTATTCCATCGAGTAGAAATTTTGGAAGGATCTGTATTAGTTGGCATGGCTTTAACTGGTGAGTGGACCATTTCTGTGTTCTGTTTTCTCCTTTTGGGTATTTTTACATATAAAGAAAAGATCCAATATAAAGTCAAGAAATTGCTAAAATGAATTTTTTAATCAAAAAATCTCATAACATATTGTAATTATAATTTCTCTCTGATATATTAATAATTTGTTAGGAAGGTGATACTTCATGTTTATACAAAGGCTTATTAATGAATTAGTCATAGTACTTAACTTGCCTACGCAATTAAGGTAAATTTCCTTTATAGAATTGGTTGGAGTTTGTGAAATCATTTTATATCTCTTGTTCTGATCCCTGAAAGAACAAACCCATTCAAAATCAAAAACCATTTTGCAAACAACAGCAAAATAATGAAGTGATTATGGAAAAGCTTCAATAATAAATCAATGCTGATAGGCTGTAGAAGATCTTGCCTCAGGCACTCGTCCTTTCTTGGTTCCTAAATTGGAGCAAGAGGTTAGGCCACATGACTTAAGGCCTTTCCACTGGCTATGAACATTCTATGAAAATGTGCTGTGTTTTTAAGAGTTCCACTGCAGCCTCTCCTTTAGAAAAGGTAAAACTTCCCATTTTCCCATTAGATTTCTTTATGCTTTATTCATGGAAATATGTCTTTGCTATGACCATGAAATTACAGAATAGTGTTTCCAAAGAAGGAAATTTCCTTGCCAAATTCTATAGACTAACAAAGAAGGCAGCATCACTAAAAAGTTTAACTGTTTGCATAACTGACTAGATCATATGCTTATCCATCTGGGCTTTTCTCAGTTATCCTTAACTGAGGAAAAGCTGAAGTCTTTAGCATTTTTGTCCAGGATCAAGCACAACCCCCTACTTCATGGCAGCTACCCAAACATGCATCATAGTATTTTTTTCATTATTATTATCATTTTTTTTCTTTATTGAAGTGTACTTTACATATCATGCCTTTACTCTATTTTAAGTGTACAATTAAATGATTTTCAGTGAATTTACCGAGGTGTACAGTTAATTTCATAAATCAGTTTTAGAGGAATTCCTTTCCCCTATTGAGACCCCTAATTCCGCTCCCCAACTACTTTTCAAGCATATCCCACCCCTCCACAGTGTCCCCCCCCGGTGCTCGGCCTTGGGGGTGCCCGCCCCGGGGCCCCCGGGGTGACTCCCCCCCTTTGGGGCCCCGGGTGTGGGGGGGGC
>CAUYRT010064303.1:0-53013 GCA_963574885.1 Lepilemur ruficaudatus
TAAGAACTCGAGGTAACTCGAGAAGCACCGGAGCGCCGCGGGAAACCGTGGCGCGGCGGTAGGCAGGTGCGGGAGAATGCGGGAAGGTCCTGCAACGAACGCCGCGGCCGCGAGCCGTGACCGTTACACCCCGCGTCCTTCGCCTCGCGCGTGGCTGTGGCGGAGCGGGGGCCGCGGCGGCGGAGGGCACGCGCCCCGCTCAACGGCCGCATCTTCCTTGTGCGGGTGCCTCGTGCGACCCAAGACGCTCTGAGGGCACGCGGGCAAAGGCGGCCGCTCTCACGCAGCCAAAGGAGCTCCGCTTGCAGGCAGCGCGTCTTCCCGGGGGCCAGGCGCCTTGTCCCGCGCTCGGAACAGCCGGCTGGAGAGGGCAGACCGGAGACAGCCAATCAGCGCCGTGGCCCCGCCCCGTCCCGGGCCCGCCCCCTCGGTGCCGCGTCCCTGGTGCCCCCCCCCCTGCGGCCCTCCTCTGGCCTCTACACAGTGGTCTGAGCCTGCTTGCTCACCAGACCATTTCTGAGCATTTCTGGCTGGGCAGTGAGCATTGGCAGAGAGGTGGCGACCTCACCCTGAGTGGAGGAGTTGCAGGATTGCTGCCTGCCTTTCAGCAGACTGCAGAGCGGAGCCCCCCCGCACCTGGCCCCCGCTCCCCAGGCCTAAGGATGGAGTTGCTCATTGCAGAGTGCTGTGGCTGTGCAGTTGTGGAAGCTCACAGCATCTCCTCACCTGTTATTCAATCCCCGGTGCTGGCCTGTCTGGGTAACCCTGAGTGGTTTCTGCAGGTGCCAGGCAGCAACCCCTGCACACATTTGCACCAGCACAGATGTGCTAAGAATTGTTTTCAGAGTGCAGCAGCAGGACTGATCAGTCCTGCGCACTTCCTGAAGCAGTATGTCTGAGACATGCGTTTTCATGATCACGCTGCATGTACTCCATACTAAATTGGAATTAATCGATCAACACTTACGTGCACATATGGAAGTAAAATTTAATGCAAATCAATTAGGTGAGATGGAGGAGGAAGCATGGAAATATTCACACCTAATGGGTGCAATGCAACTATCTGGATGAAAGGCACACTTATAACTTTGACTCAAACTGTACGAAAGCAAATTATGTAACCAAAGCGCGTGCACCCCTGTAATATTCTGAAATTGAACACAAAAAGCTGGAAAGATAGAAATAAAAATGAACTTATTTAATCTGATATAACATATCTTTCAAATATGTGCAACTATTGTGCATCCATAATAATTATAAATAAAAATTAAAACCAAAAAACAAAAACTTAAAAATTATTATTCTAAATGAGGAAACATTAAAAGAATTGAAAATCAAGAATATGATTAGGATGCTCACTGTTATTACCTCTTTAATCAATAATGCATTGGAGAGAAGAATTACTCCAGCACGTATCAATAATAAACTGTGATTAAGAATGTGTCATATTTGTGCAGGGACAGAAAAGTTGACCAGCGTATGGGTAGCTAATGAAACCATAAAACAGACCCATGGAATATAGAGGACTTAACAATTTCAGAAAAATTGATGTGCAGATTTGGGGGCTTCACCATCTGTTACATTTTTATGGACTGTTAGTAAATGTGTCAATTTTCCTCTACCAGTTTTAGTCCCTTCCATTTTTTGAAAATTTTGCCAAGTAGAGAGGCAGAGAAATTACTGTTTCAATTGACGTCTCCCTGATTAATAGAGAAGGGGTTTATCTTTTTGTATGTTTATTGGCCATTTGCACTTTCTCTTCTGTTGCTTGCTGGTTTATGTATGCAGTACACTCATTCTAGCAGGTTGTCTTTTATTTTCACTTGATTTGCAGGTGCTTTTAAAATATTTGAGATATTCATTCTTGCCCGTCAAAAATGTCGGAAATATTTTTCCTACTCTATCATTGTAGAGTATTGTGTTTTGATTTTGATGATAGTGTCTTACCATGCAGAAGTTTTACATTTTTATGATGTTAAATGATCAATACTTTTCTTTAAATAACTAGTTTCCTTGAATTCATTAGGAATGTTTATCCCCAGCTGGTTTATAAAACTTCTCCTTGCAGTATTTTATTCTTATTTAAAGTTACTTTATTGAAAATAAGTATTCAAATAATATTAAAAATCTAAAAATAAAAAAAGTGCCCCAGGCCTATCTTCTAATAAAATCAAGTTGTTTCTGATCCATGTTACTTTCTAATCTTTGACCATAAGCAAATTCATTTTTTATAATTTTGGAGAAATAGTATCAATAATTTTATGTTGTACATATTACATCATAGCAGACATAGTTTTCTATTTTGCCCTAATTTGCCCCCATAAAAACTACTCTCATCTCCATTGACAGCTTGTCATGTCCTTGCAAAAATTTTTGCTTGCCTGTTAATTTACATACGAATATATAAGATCACGCAATACATATTTCTCTATGCCTTATGTATTTATTTTTCTATTGTTATTAAAAGCGTTTATACATCTATGCTTAAGTATTGATGTATATTATTGTCATGAATAAAATAACCAGATTAGGACTGTTGAAACCAAACACCTTTGTATTTTCAGAAGACAATGTCAGAATATATTACAAAAAGACTGTATAGTTCCCATTCTCTGCAGCAATTTTGATTTGTATGCTTTCCAGTCATATTGTAGCTGGAGTAAGTCTTCATTAATGTTAAGAAATGCTTTTATAGTTTCCTTTTACCTTTATCTCTTTATTCAACCTGGATTTTTATTGTATATGGGGTTAGACAAAGATGATCTTTTTCTGTCAGATAAATATCCAGTTGTTCCAATCCTATTTACTGAACAAATCATTTAACATTTTTTCATAGATTTGAAATACTCTATTTGTCAGATGAACATGGTTAAAGAAGATTCACTCATTCAACAAATATTTATTGAAAACCTACTATGTGGTGGGCTCTATTTGGGTGTTGGCAATTCAGGGGGAACAAAACAGATAAACACTCCGGTCGTGGAATTTACGACCCCGTCAATACTTGAACCAGTTTTTGCAGTACTGTACATTCTGTGACCCTGATTAACTTTTAATTTTCCTGTGGCAGTAAAATATATTTACAAGTTTGTATTATATTTCTTTTAAAATATATATGGTATTTCAAATTCCTATTCATAAACGGTCTCTTCAAAACATTTTGGTAATTTTCACATTCATTCTTGTTGTCCTTTTTCTTTAAAAAAAATAAAGTGTTTTAGACATTTAGAAGTGCACAGAAAATAATGCAGACATATGGATAGTTAGCACCAAATTTAAAAGATATTAATATTTTATCGTATTTGCTTTAGATACATTTCTTTCAAAAAAAAACAGTGTTGCAGTTTCTCTCTAACCTTTTCCCGCCCTCCTGTCTCTGGCCCTCATTATCCCCTAAAAGTGAGTCATAGACACCCGAATTCGTTCCAGAGGGATCTCACCTCGTACTGGGAGGAAGGAATGCTACAGAGAGATCAAATAGAATCTGAACAGACAGGCCTTGCTGGCTTTTCTCCCTCAGTCTATTCCCATTACATTATACCCCTTTGTCCTGCCACATTTCTACATGGCTGTCTAATATTCCTCAAACCTAAGCATAAAAATAGGCAGTTTTCCTGGGGTCTTAGAGTTTTCATTTCTGAAGGCTCCCACGTCATGTAAAACTTTGATAATTACATTTGTTATGTTTTTCTCTTGTTAACCTGTCTTTTGTTAAGGAGCGTCAGCCATGAGTGACCCTTATGATGGATGAGGAAAAATATCACACCTTTTTCTCGTGTATATACCGATTTTCAGATTCAGGAATCCCAATGAAACCTAAATGGGAGAAATAAAAGGAAATTAACACATAAACATGTCAGAGTGAAATTGCAGAACACAAAAGACAACGTAACATAAAAGGAGTCTGAGAAAACATTATCCATGAAGGAAGCAAAAATGGATGCTGACTCTTCCATGGCACAATGAAAGCAAGACTATGAGAGGAAATTATTACCATCTTAGAGTTTTACACTCAGGAAACTCGTTAAAATAATGAAGACATCTTCAGATGAACAAAAACTGGGCATATTTGCCAGCAAGAGGCTCTCTGCAAAGGACATCCTGAAAAAACATCTAACCTGGAGGTTTAAGGAAGACAGAGCTCTCTGGTTGGCAACCCTAAGTGAGCCAGGAGAAAGCAAGTAGGGATAAAGCATCCTAATGTCTTTGTATTGTTAAGAAGGGCAGAAAGGATATTGATTAATTTAGATATTCTAAATTCTCTGTGTTAAAATGTCAGGGGTTGATTATTATGTGTCCTGGAAATGACCTACTTGTTATGTATCTTTCCAGTGTCTGACGTCCATCTTCTGTCTGGCTGTATGTCTGAGTTTCTGGTGATGCCTGGGAAATAATTTCCTCAAATAAGCTTTTCCATGCTTTTAAGCTCTTTTACCTCAGGGATACCTACACTTCGAATGTCAGTGTACTCACATAGTCCTATATCTCTCTCAGTGATTCCTCAGACTTTTTAATACTCTTCTCGGCTCTTTAAATGACTGGGTCATCTTGAGAGCCTTGTCTTCAAGCTCTGAGACTACTCTTTCATCTCCTTGGTTTAGCCTGTTGTTAAAGCTTTCAACTGCATTTTGGAATTTCCTGAATGACTCTTCTGTTTCTTTAAGTTCTCTTATATTCTTTCTTATCTTGTCTAGCTCTCTAGTGACTCTTTTTCCCCACTGATTGCATTGATTTCCTGAAATATTTTTTTGGCTTCTTTTTGTTGTTTTTCAACTTTCTGTTCAATTGCAAACATCTTATTTGCCATTCATATTTTGAATATGATTTCTGTCATTTTTGCAATTTCCTTATGGGTGGAGTCCACTACCTTAGCTCAGTTTTATTCTCTTGGGGATGTTGGACTATTTTGTTTTTTCATGTTGCAGGGTTCTTTTGGCTGGTTTCCTCTCATCTGGCTTCTGTTCTGTCGACTCTGTCTTTCTAGGCATGCATGGCACCCATTCTACTTTGCTGTAGACTCTCGCAAACCAAGTTCAGGAGTGACTGCTGCTCAGGGCTGGGTGGTCCTGAGTGAGGTGTTGAATGTCAGGGAGGTTTTACCAGCCCAGTGGCAGTGGTGGGTATCAGTTGTAGGGTCTTAGGGTCAAGGCAAAACTTGGGAGTCTGAAGAGTGGAGTTGCTGATCGGGCAAGGGCCCTGGAGCTACAGGGGCAGAACCTCAGAGTGGGGCACAGTGAGAGCTTCAAAGCTGGCTCTGGGGATTTCAGGGCAGAGCTGCCCATATTGGAAGCTGTTCCAGCAACATGGGGACTGCTGATGCCAGGTTACGCAGGCAGGGGTTTCTCTCAGTGGCCCAGTTTCTGCATAGGCAGGCCAGAACCGCTGGTCAGCCAAGGTTCTTCCCCACTCCTAGGACCCACTGAGGTAGTCACCTGTGACTTCCCAAGTTCTGACTGTGGTGTCTGAGGCTTCCGCTCTCTTTGGCTTCCATGCTGGGGAGCAGGTGTATTCAGGCTCCAGTCTCAGGGCTCGACAGTGGAACGTCTGTTCCCTCCCTGGCCCGGGCTGGGATGATGCTAATGTTGCTGTTGGGTGGTTGGGTCCTGAGTGGATGTGGCTCTGCATCGGAGTGATCAGGATGTCATCCACTGCAGGAGTCTGGTATTGACAGGCACCAGATCTCTTTTGTGGCAGTTTTCTAGTGGAATGTCCCTGTACAGCCTTTCAGCAGCTCCCTGATCATCCTAGAGATCTGCAGCAGAAGAAGTAATCCTCTCACAGTTTGTGCCATCTGTAATTTCATTTCTCTCCTAATAAACAGCATCCCCTTGGGTTGCCTCTCTCCTGCCATCTTCATTTCTTCCCAAGAGTGTGAATTGTATTGTGTCCCTCAGCTTAATCTCTGAGATGGGTGGGTCATCCTTGTGAGTAGAATCTGCCATGCTCTATTTGATTGAGTTGGTAGATGCTGTGATGAGCTGTAGAGTTGTTCTCCCTGTCAGTGGTTGACGCTTGCATGAAAGAGCCAACTGCCAATATGTTCTTTTGTGCCCATGGTAAGCTCTAGTCCCTCAGGTGGAGCACCCTAATGTTCCAGGTTTGGGAAGGGGCCTGTAGCTTCCAAGGGGTTGCTTGATCTTCACCACAGCAGATGTGGGTGGAGGATAGAGGCAGAGTATTAGGTTGTGTGAGTCTGGAAGGCTTTGCAAAGTCTTGGCAGGGATTAGAGATTGCTTTCTCAGCTGCTAAGGGAAGCTCCTGGGAGGGAAGTTAGGACACGTTCTGTAGACCTGGAGGGTTGTTCATGGGCAAGAGGCCTGGATGCTTGATGGCTATGGTACCAGGCTGGGATCTTCCGTGCCAGAGGACCCACCCTAACCCAACAGGGCAGCTCTCCTGCAGGTGGGGGTGCGGTTGCTCTCTCAGAATGCCACATCTTGGATCTCCCCAGAAATTCTCCCATCAGTTCTGTCCATGTGGACTCCCTCACCACCCTAGTCAGGCTCTCAAAACTCAGCCTGTGTCTCCCTGTAACCTCTTGAGTACAGGGGTGCTGAGTCCAGTCTGCATGAGTCTTTTATTGGATGGTTACATTATAATGCTTAATTTCTTCAACAACTTTTTTATTTCCCTGAATATATTTTGTTATTTCTATTGTCACGGTCTTATACAACTTTACTTACTGCCAATTAAATCCGATCAAGGTTTCTCAACCTCAGCGCTATTGACATCTTTGCCAAAATAGGTCTTGTTGTGAGGGGCTGTGTGTTGTGGGAGGTTTAGCTGCACTCCTGACTTCTACAGCTATCTGCCATTACCTGTGACATACAACAGTGTCTTCAGACATTGCCCAGAGACCCCAGTGGGGCAAAAGGCCCTAGCTGAGAGCAAATGATCTAGATATGTAAGACATATTTATTTTTTTATCTTGAATCTTAACAACCATAATTAGGCACAAAAGGTAAATGCCTAAACCATGATACACAGAGTTGTAGATGATAATTATCGTTGCTGTATACTAACCCATTGTGTGAATACACACGATTTAATTTTCATGTATATGTGGATAGTCATTTGAATAGTTTCTGATTTTTGTCAATTAAAATCATGTTTCTAGAAATAATGATTTGAAGTATATATAAATATGTAGACCGATATATGGAATTGCCGTTTGCAAACTTAGGTGTTCCATGCTTTCTATTGCATACACCTTTGGAGTGGTATATACAAAAACGCACAAAACTAATAAAAAAATTGAAAAGATATTTGAGCACCTACAACAAGAAAAATTATTACCACTGATATTTGTTGCTCTTCTTGAACAATAGCCACATGATTGCAAATTCTTGATTTATGTGCACAAGAAATTAACCAGAAAAAGTACATATCAATAACTGGAATATATGAATGACTCAATCTTCTGTCCCTGAGATTCAATTAAGATACATCTTTTTAAAAGGTAACAGAAACCAATTGCAGAGAAATGACTCAATAGATCAGAATTTTAAAATTTCGAAAAAAACACGTGAAAGAAAGATAACTGAGTAGATGGTTCTCAATATTTAACACAGAGAACTCTTATACATGGAATAAATTTCATATGGGTAACTAAATTATATTACTTATTTTGAACAAATTAGTGTTTATACTTCCTGTGGTTTATTCTCCCTAAAAATGTGCTACTTCATCTTTAAGTTTCAACAGAGCATTCTTCATCTCCTTGTTCCTCAGTGTGTACACAACAGGGCTGAGAAGGGGTGTCAGCACAGTGGAGAAAACTGCCACAGCCCCATCCACAGTGTCCCAGGAGCCTGGCCTCAGGTAAATGAAAAGACCAGGGCCAAAGAAACAAAGGACCACGATACAGTGGGAGGCACAGGTCTGAAAGGCTCTGTGTCTCTCCACTGAGGTGCGGATCCTCAGGATGGAACAGATGACGGACAGGTAGGACAGCGCTGTCAGGAGAAAACAGCTCGAGGCCACCATCCCAATGCTCACAATGATGACCTTCTCAATAGTGGAGGTGTTTGCACAGGCCAGTTTAAGGATAGGGAGTGCATCAAAGAAGTAGTGCTGGATCTGGTTGGGCCCGCAGAAGGGCAAATGGAATGTCAGATGGTCTGCATAGCAGAGTGCAGAGAGCCACTGAGCCAAGTGCTGGCGGCCAGGAGGGCACAGGTTCTCCCACTCCTCATGCTGGCATACCTGAGTGGGTAAGGGATGGGCAGGTAGCAATTGCAGGACATGACCGTGTAGAGGAAACACTCTGTGCTCCCCAGGTAGTGGAAGCAATAGAGCTGGGCCATGCAGCTGTGGAAAGAGATAGCCCTGCCTCCCAGGGACAGCAACATCATCAGCATTTTAGGGACCGTGACAGTGGAGAGCCACATGTCAGTGAAGGACATGTTGGTGAGGAAGTAGTGCATGGTGGTGTAGAGGTGAGAATCCAGCCTGGTCACCAGCAGGATGAGGAGGTTCCCCAGCACAGTGAGCACATAAATCACCAGGAAGATTCCAAATACGGGAGTGTCCAGCGCTGGGGCATGGGGAAGGCCGGTGAGGATGAACACTGTCACAAGGCTCACGTTTGACGTTTCTTCTCACCCTTGATCTCTCTGCCTATGGGAATATAGAGATCACCCAGAATTTAGCAGTTAATTGAGAACTACGTGTCCACTCTCTATGTGGAAATTGTATCAAGCATGATAGTTAATTCAAGATTATACTAAAGTTTGCTCGTTACAAAGCTTCTTTGGTAAGAGTGATGATGAAATGATTTCATCATCCCTCCTATACATGCACACAGAGACACTCACACAAAAAGAGACAAACACACAGAGGAAAGTAGGAGAAATACATTGTATTAGAACTATTTTGGTGTATTGAAAATTACCACAAAGTTAATAGCATAAAACATGCATATTCATTATTTCACCCTCTCTGTGGGTCAGGCCAGCAGGGCCCTTTGCTCCTTGTCTCACCTGGTTTTAGTGCAGGTGTCAGCTGGGGCTGCAATCGCATCTGAAGCGTGGGATCCTCTACCATGCTTCCTGAGCGTGTTTGCAGGATTCTGTGCCTTGCAGTTTTGGACTGAGGTCCCAGTTTTATTCTAGTTGCCACCATGGGTCCTAGGATGCTAGCTACCTGGTGTTTACAACATGACACTTTCTTCAAAGCCAGCGTGAGAACCTCTTTTCAGTTCTATGACAGTGTCATGTAGTATAATATATTGAAGGGCTGATACCCTGACATATTTCTAGGTCCCACCCACAGTCAAAGGGAGGTTATTAAATAGGAAATGTATACTAGTGGGTAGCAGTCTTGGTGTTTACTTTCAATCTTACCTTTCTTATCCTATTTTTGTTGCAGGGTTATAGGAAAACTGAAAACCACAAGAATTTGTTGGTAGCAGTGAAATATCAAAAGTCCTCAGTATACCTAAATCATTCTCTAGTTTCCTCATAATTTAGTTGGCATTACTAACGTCACTTACCTCACTTAGAAGTGGTGTGGATTAAATAGGATGATACATTTAAAGTACTTAGTACAGTGCCTGGCACTTAATAAGAGCTCAGTAAATGACAGTGCATCATACAAAACATTGTGCCTTGCAACAGTATTGCAGAATTGCTTTTTGTTATTTTAGAAAGAGAAAAATAAGTAAATTCTCTCCATGTTTCCAGAGACTTTTTGTCAATTTAATAGCTAGGTCTTTTGGAATATTTGATCCCTGGTATTGTTACTGGTCCCTCCCCCATTGCCACTGCTTGCCTTCCAACGGGTTCTCTCAGATCTTTCACAGCAGGTAGGAATCTCAGCAAAACTACCTATCGGGATACCCCACAACCGCCTAAATGATCCACACAACTCAAGGCTTCATGCAAGTCTGGCCCCTGTTTCCTCTTACATTTTACCACCACAATGAGGTTTAGCAGATGATGTTTGTCTGTGCTGTCCCGACTACAGTCTACTGGGTATGGCCAGCTTTCTACCACAAACCGTTCTATCAGAGATGTGTAAGTTTTTTCTAATATGGACTTTGTTAGAGATGATGTTTCCCCCACCATCTCCTACTCCTCATGCTCATAAACCCAGGAAATACTCTCATAAAAGAAGACAATTGCATCAAGTCGGTATTTATGACCAGAGATAGGAAAACGAACCTAAGGCAAGAGGAGGAGAGTATGCTGGCTTGATGTCAAGAGAAGTTGGGATTCTCTACCATTGAATTTGAGGCAGAAATGAGGTTTTTGACTAAACACAAAATGTTCTTTTAGTTCAAGATTTTTATTAATTGTTTGGTGAGAAAAGACTGAAACTGGTTCACCAAAATAAGAGAAACTAAGATCTCTGTTCCTTACCAAAGGCCCAGGAAACGTGGCTTAAATTACATTAAGGCTGTATTTTTCAAACAGGAGAATAAATAGCACGGACAGGATTATTGTAATTACCAACATGGATATTAGAACTCCAAAAATGGAAAAAATATAACAAATTTTTACTGTTTCCGGAAGATAAATTCCCATGATAACTTCATGACCAGATTTGATGAAATATGAAAATTTTCATCAGGTGAAGTCTAAGGTAGTCTAGGACCTGAGGCAGGAGCCTCAATCAACAGGGTCGATCTTGAGTATTCGTGGTGTAGCAACTCAGTCTCCTCAGTCTCTACTTGTATCTTCTGAGTTATCATGTATCTACCTATCTAGCCAGCTATCTACCCACCTATCCCTCTACCTACCTAGATAACTGATTTTAGAACAAAGTCTAACAATTCCCACATATCTTAGTCCTGAGAGGAAGTTTGGGGTAAAGGAAGGAAGGAAAGCAGAGGAAACTCAGTTAAATCTCCCTTTCTAAGAACTCACCTTACAGTATCTGAATCATTTCAGTAGTAAAACTCGTCTGAGGTTTCTCCCCAAACTTTTCTACTCTCCACATGCTATTCACAGGCCCGAGCTACAAGGCATCCCTCAGAGAACACGTGCACAGTGTTGAGATAGAGAGGTCCATTTTTAGTTGAGGACAAAACTAGATGAAGTGCAGAGAACGGAAACTAACATGGGTAGGAGCTTAATTTGGTTTGGGTCTCGGGGGTTGGGATTGCTCTTGGGTTTTCAGGTTCCCTTGATGAGCACAAAAAGAGGAGAAGACCAGGCGAAGGTTCGTCAGAAGCATGCACATATTTCCCTGTGTGTTTCTTGTTCGAACCCTCCTGGGATAAGTCATGTCTTCCTGGAACTAATATTTATACCAAGATAAACAAAGGAGGACTTTGCCTTTTCCATTGCCAATAACTGACAGACACTCACAACTGCTTGCTTCCAACACAAAATTTCTAGAATCCATAAATTGTTAGCACACTTTAGCTCAATATACTGTCTCTTTCACCATCGTTTTATGGAGATTTCAAACATCCAAATTCCCAGACTTTTCTGTTACTATTGTTTATAGCTTTTGAGTGACATTTTCCTTAAACATTTTCATAGATACATAATTTATTTTTCAATTCTATAAGTAACAATTACATTTTATTGCTATCATAATTTCCATTGCTTTAAGAAGCATGAGGAACCACTTAAAATATTTCATAAGTGTACTGCCTTTTGTAAATTAGCTGTTCATACACTTTCATTTCTTCATGGTAATACTGTTTTTAAGATTTCTTCTATACTTTTCCATATTAAGAACCTTAATACAGTATTTTATTGTTAGGTAAAATGTGCTTTCAAATTTCTTCTTAAAAATTTTTTCTATACTTTTTTTAATGTTCTCGAGAATTTTGCCAATCAATTTCAACATGGTTTTTGATGTGGATGATGTTGTTGATGTTTGCTTTAAGAAGTTTTTTCTTATAACTGACATTTATCAGGGTTTGCTTATAAAATATTTAATGCTTTGAGCTTTACTTTTCTTCCTTTGGAATTAATTTTATTTTGTCTGTGATTGTAATATAAAGATGTTTTTTATTCTCTTTATAATTTGAGATTGTAACTGTAATTACTTGATTAACTTAAGTGTTTTCTTAGGAATTTCAGTTAAGTTCCTAAATTTTATTTTCCTTATTATAATTTGCTTATTAAGCTCTAGGTTTATTAAGCTCTAGCTTTATTTGAGCTTTAGTATGATAAAAGAAAATGAGTTGCATAATTTATATTTCAAAATGTAATAACTAGTCCAATGTATTACTTTTATGGTTAACCTCTTTGTTTTATTTTCTTTTTACCTAAACAAATGTCATAAAGACTACCACATTTATATCTACAATCTGGCTCCAATTAATTTTTTCAAGTGTACGCTGTTAGATAGGGTCAAGATCTTCTTTTTCACGTGACTACGCAATGAATCCAAAATAACTTATTGAAGAAGCCAGTCTTTCTCTATTGCATGGCAGGTCATCTTTGGCATATGAAGGTGTATCAGTTTATTTTTTATTCTCTATTCTGTGTCACTGTGCTATTTGTGTAGCCTCATGCAAATACTACCCTCTCTGAATTACTACAGCCTCATAATAAATTTTGATGTCTGGTATTGTGGATCTTCCAGTTTTATTTTATTTGTTCTTGATTATGTTGAGCACTTGGGGGGCCCATTTTATTTCAATAGACACTCTAAGGTCTATGTGTCCAAATCTACAAAATCAAAGGCTGGCATTTTATTTGGAATTGCATTGAACCTATAGAATAATTTGAAGCCAATTGGCATCTTTAAAATATTGACTCTTCCATGCTACAACCACATTGTAATCCTTCATTTCTTCAGCAACTTTTACATTTCTCTAGAAATATTTTGTTATTTCTATTGTTGTGGCCTTACACATCTTTACTTTGCTGGAAAAGATGTGAACCAAAAGAGGTCTCTGATACTCCTAATTAATGTGAAACTTGGCACAATCACCAGGTCTTTAACACAGCTACACATATGTATACCTTATGGCCCAGTAGTTCCTTTTCAGGGACCTGCATAAAATTTGCTCATATGTACTTTGTACCATGTAAAAAATATGCTTGTTTCCTTCCTTCCTTCCTTCTTTCCTTCCTTCCCTTCTTCCTTCCTTCCTTCCTTCCCTCCCTCAACATTTCTATCTAAAATACACTTCCTAATAGCTTATTATTATATGCCAGACATTATGGTAGGCATATTATGTGCGAACTCTACACCTCACTCCCAGTGTTTGTGCTATAGCTCTAAGGCTTCTGGCACTAGAGCTTTTTCAGAATTGCCTTTTTGGGAAGAGAGAACCTTGCTTCCCTAAACCTTTCCATCCTCTCACCCCACCACACAAACATAATTTGCCCCAAAGGAGAAGGAACTTCTAAATGATTTTGTCAGGTTGCAGGGTGTTTTACTGACCCATTCATAAGAATTGGCAAGTTTACTGTGTTAAGCAAAGGGATTGATTAAACATTTGCTCTCAGTGAAAGGTGATCGCTTTTTACTTGCTGTGTCTCCTTCTCAGTCTGAGAGAGCAGAGGAAGTTTGGATAAGACTGGGCCATTTATTTTAAACTTTTTTCTCTTATCTTTTTCTGCTTTACTTCCAATGTAGTAGATAAGATAGTGCCTCTTTAGGAGAAACCCTTCCAGCTCCTTCTGTATCCCCATCCTAGTAGAAAATCAACAGGAAAACAAAGGGAGGTCTAAGGTAAAGAAAAACCACTAGGGCTCCCTAATGTAGATAAAAGTTCTTTCCTAAGGCCGAGGATCCCCCTTGAAATTTAGAACCAACGTCATAGCTTATAATCAAGGATTCCTTTGCCTTGCATTATTTTATGCAAGGTATTAGTATACGATATTCCCATCAGAGACGTTACGGTACAGGAGAGCTCTCTGTGACATGGGAGGATTAGGCATTTGGGGTCTTAAGTCCCTTCCATCTTCCTTTCTAAATATGGACTTTTCTGTTAACAAAACCCTAAATCTAAATTAAGCTCAATATCATGAGGAAGTACAGAAAAACTGGGAAATCATGTCGTTGCAACAGTGAAATGTACTAATATGTATTAATGCAAGCTGAAATACTTGATACTGACTTTGTATGACTCCTAAGTGGAGAATGGCTCATTCAAAAAATAGTCCTTGTGCAATGTTGTGTTTCACAATATGCTAGTTTAGCATTACACACCAGCAATAGATCAAAGTAAAGCATTAATACATATTAAACATAGATAACACACATTTTAACAAATATTTATTGATGTATAGTTTGCCCAGCACTAGTTCAGAGCTACAAACGCCTCTATTCTCAGAGTTGGGTGAATCCATATCATTTTTCTACATACACTTGTATGAAATTTTTATCTACTAATTAAGCTGTATTATCTCTGGGAAAGTCCTCATTCTTCTGGATCATTTCTCAAAATGTCCTTCCAGCTCTAACCTAAGTGTTTTTGACTTTTAAGGAATTGCTACAGTTTTCATATTCCACCTAGTTCACTCTCCTATTTGCATATTGGATGATCTAGACAGTTCTGCCTGAAATAGTGTTGCCTATCTTATGAAACGTTCTACTGATATACTCCTTCTGAGTTAAATTCAGAGGGTACATTTTAAGAAATTAACACATGGCTTTCCTGTGGTACTTTCGGCATTAAAGTTCTTTCAAATTCCATGCCCGTACCTTTATGGGATAAGTGAGTAAGGCATCATTATCTCCAATTTATAGATGAGGAAACTAAAACCCGGAGAAAGGGACTCCTGACTCCTGATCAAGGATTGGTACATATTCTTAGCAGGATCCTGTGCTACAGGGACACTGTTAGCAAGTAGGCAAGCATCCCGGAATAGCTGTAGTTCAGGTTTTGCTGTTAATGCGCACTGCAACTTGCTTCCATGTAAGTTAATTGCCCCAAAGGGTGGAACAGAAGTGATGTCAGACCCCTTGTCTCCCACTCCGTGGGGACTAGAGGAAAGAAGAAGCTGCTTTCCAGAAAGCGAGCCTCCAGAGGTCAAAACCTCGCGACACTGCTGCCAACAGTTTTAAAAGGGCTAAAAAGGGGACGGGTGAGTCCACAGACACAGTGAAGAGCAAGAAGAAGGTGAGGCCAGCAGCGGGCAATGGCCTCAAAGTGCATTCACACCCAGGTAGTGGGCTCCCACCGAGGAAGCTCCAAAAGGGAGGTAGAGGTGTAGTCATAGAAGTTCTTCGGAGATATGTATTTATTAAAAGTATGTTTGAGATGTTGGGAACAGGAAGGCATATTAGGTCCTCCTGATGGCATTCTGCTTTACAGATACCTGGGGTGGGGCATGTCTCTGTGCTCCGCTTACCAAAAGCCAATCAACCTCTCAGGGTTTCCCAACACACACGAGTTTCAGGATCAACCTGAAGCCTACTTCAGGGTTTGAGACGGTCCAGTGAAGCTAGTATATGGAAACTAGTGTCCTTTTTTCTGAAGACTTCTTGTGCAAATTGCCTCTTTTCCCATTACAGAGTTAAACCTATCATATGTTGATAGTATAATGTGGTACCAACTAAAATGTATACACCAAATAATTGGAGCAGTTTAGTTGTTAATGGTTAAAGCAGGGGTGTTTTTTCTGTGTGCCTAGAAGAAAAAATTATTGTTTATCTGTAAAGAAAATAAAAGTATAAATATGAATGAGAACTGACATGTTGAGGGTGCAGGGTGGCAAGAAAATGTTATGGTATAGAAGAGATTTGGGACTAGGTGGAAAATTGATTTTCTTTGTGTAAGACCAAAATTTAAAATGGGAATTGCTATAGATTTGGCAAAGATTTTTCTTTTGGTGGGAAATGTAAACCTACTCCCCCCATACACCCTTTATTTAAATAAGCTGAGACTCAAAATGTTAAGATATTTGCTCAAAATAATTTAGCTAGTAAGTACTGATGGTCTCAGTGTGGGAATTCCAATGATTTTGGAAGCCAGACCATAAGACCAAACCTACTATCGTGGTTGCAGTGTCCAGCTAACAGGGACATCCAGGCAAAGGGAAATACATTTATTCAGTACTATTTGAGAACCTTTCTGTGAAAGGTATGCTACAAACTCAGGATGAAAAGAAAAGTGAGACACAGCCCCTGTGGGAAGTCTCAGCCTCCTGGGGAGATCAGGCACCCACAGGAGTAAACTGCAACATGCTTCTGGAAAAGCCCATCTTAGACACGTGAATGAAGTACTGCAGAGGCTGCCCAGACGGGGTGACCGTGGGGGAGAGGGAAGAAAGGCTTTACCGAGGAGGTAACATCTGAACAAGATCTTGAAAGATTAGTAGAAACTTTTCAGACACCAGAGGAACAAGGCCATTTCAGATTGAAGGAGCTAATGTGTAAGAAAATAGAAAAAAATGTTTGGTGAGAGCCCCAGCGTGGGATGGAGTGCTGAGCAGAGGCTGGAACAGTAGGTGGATGGTGGACTTTGAGGCTCTCTGCTCCCAGTTCGCACTTTTCCCTTGGGCAGTGTGGACCACTAAACGCTGGTTATCAAGGAAGCGCCTAGGAAATCACTGAGAGTTGCCTCAGAGATTGTTTTAAAATAGGTACTATAGTTGCAATTTGAAGAGATTATTTAGTTTCTATGCATTTAAACCCCTATTTAGGGTGACTGACTGACGGGGTTTACCATCTCCTTGTCTACAGCACAGAAAGTCCCAAGTCCCAGGAATTGCTCAGTCCCCAGCAAACTTATTTTCACTGAGAAGAGTAGTCTACAAGGCAGCAAAGATCACTGAGAGGGGACAATGAGGGAAACACGGAGATCCACAGTGCAAAAGGGGAGAGAAGGTAGCCAGCTGGCAGACAGAGCTGCGTCCATGGCCCCCACCCACAAGGAGTCCAGCTGGAAGCCCACTGTCACTCCACACCCTCTGAAGCCTTTTGAGCGATTCTGGGTTGCCCCTGAGCCTTTGTGAAGGCGATATGCCCTGTGGCTGTTTGCCTCCAGCGTGTAAACAGACTATTAGAGCAAACATTGGCGGACAGAGGGTGACACAAGGAAGAACACCTCACGTGGCCTCTCCGTGTCTGGGAAGGCTCTGGCACCTCTCAGCCACTTCCTCAACGTCTTCCTTTCCCTATGGCCAATGTCTTTCACCAGAGGTCCTGGGAGAAGTGGCCCCTTGTGATGCTGCTTCAACTTTAGAGGGCTCTCATCCATCAGTATTAGTGAGCAACTATTGGAAGCCACAGGTTGACTTCAAACCTGAACCATAAGTAGGACTGCAACACATATTGGATGGAAAATAATAGCTAATGCTTACTGAGTGCTACTATGGATTATGGGAATTAATTTATTTAATCCTTACAAGAACCCTATGAAGTAGGCACTATTGTCTCTACTTACATTGTAGAAATGGGTAAAAAACGTGAAGTGGATTTTCTGAGATTACGAATGAGTAACAGTGGAAGGGCCAGATTATTTAACTCTACAAGACTTTAGAGCCCATGCTCATAAGATACAACGTACAGCACCCTACTGTTTGGACAGACAGATGGATGGGTGGATAGGCAGAAGGGCTGCACTTATCCAGAAGTGCAGAAAATAGAAGACAAGGTGTCTTGGGGCTAGGATTTTGTACTGCGTCACTATTCTGAAGGATTTAAAATAGCATGCGAATTTTCATAGAAATTTTTGAAAATACATATTTCTGGCTAAAACTTCAGAGATACTGAATATATTAGTTTCAGTGTGCAGCCCAGATAGCATTTTTTAAAATCTACACAATTTTTTATTGAGCATACTTAGGTTAGGAAATAATTACAACTCTCACATGTCTAGAAAACAACTAGGACATACTTAACTCTCTGGTATACAGATCAGAGACCAAATGAAGGGAAACAATACAACAGGTACTTCTTTATCAGTTAATTTAGATTTTATGTGATTTATGTAATACTTCTTCTTGATTCAATAGCTCTGTGTGTGCTCTTTCCTTCACTCCCCTGAATTATATACACAAAATCTGTTACTTTAACCTTGCAAGGAACAGCTGCTCCTGGGAACCAAGCAGAATATCCGACTCTGGAGTTGGGGAGTCGTGATGAGAGAGAACAATAAAGAGCATAAGACAGAAAAGAGAAGAGAAGAGGAGAGGAGAGGAGAGGAGAGGAGAGGAGAGGAGAGGAGAGGAGAAGAAACAACAAAACAGAGCAAACAGAGCAAAAAAGCCAAGGTTTTCTTCTCTAGGAAAACTGATTAGATGCTCTGATGTTATCCTTCAACCACTGGGAAGACACTTAATGATCTTGTTGAGACAATATTCTGGAGGTCTCTTGATAGATATTTAAAAGTAATGATTAAGACCTACAGATTAAGTTAAATCAGCATTCATTCAACAAATATGTCTTAAGTACTACATTTGGTTTGGAACTAAGTGGTACAGATATAGTGGTAAATCAAAAAAAAAAGTCTCTGATCTTATTAGGTTTACATTCTAGTGGTTTCTACATATTTATCCAGCTCTAATTTTCCATTAAGAAATGAACACACACTCTTCCTTCCTCTGTAGAAAAAACAGTTTGACCTCCATTTGCATATTCATTCCAACTTTCCTAATTTACAAATATATCTGTTCTTCAGATTCTCCTTAAAACTGGTTGTAACATCTTCCCAGTTTCCTTATTAACAAGTTAAATAAAATCTTTATAACATGAAAAAAAAATGAACACACAAAATTGAAAACCATCAGTCTATATTAGACTATAAGCCATATATATATATATATATATACATATACACACGTATATGGACACATACATACACACACATACCCACAGCCCATTTTCAGAGACACTAAGCAATGTAATGCTGAAGGTTACAAGATAACTGTGTTCTCTTTACAGTGTTCTCAGTATAGCAAGATAAATATAAGGACACAAGAAAATACATGCTAAATGAAAACAAAAAGTAGCCAGTGATGTTCAGAGAAGTGATTTTTGAAGGCTTAGATTTTAAAAGTAGATTGGGCTCATATAGCTGAAAGGACAAGGCAAGACACTCCTGATGGAAGAAAGGCTGAAAGCAAAGGCAGAAAAAGAAACATGCCAGGAAACTATTAAGAGTTGTCTCATACGAGAAATAGAGTTCCTTTCGGGAGAAAATAGGAAGAAACATTAGAGAGTGGTACATGGATGAGAACATGGAAAGTGTCAAACAAAATACACGCTTCATTTTTCCAGGCAGGAGGGAACTTAAAGAGAAGAACAGGCAATAGGTAGCAAACTTTTGCCTGCAGGTTTTCAAGTGGCCTTGGAGCCAATGGGGCAGATGGAACCAAAATGAATGGGCAGTGAGTCTAAATCAACATTCCTTGTACCTTTAAAGGGCCTCTCTTTAAAGACTACAGTTCGGACCCCAGTTTTGGTCATTCCATTCACAGCGTTAGCTTCCCTCAAGTCCCCAAAATAGAACACACTTTCTTGCTTTCAACCTTTCTTCAAATCTACTTTTATCACTTTCTTCCAGACTCCCTTTCTCCAGGAAGTCTTCTGTAATGGACCCCAGAAAATTGATGCTAGTTCTACTTTGTATCCTCTTGAGCCCGTAAGTACTTAATTTTCTCCTAAATTAATGCTAAACCTACTCCTTCTAAGTTAATACAGATAGATGCAAGCTGTATGAGCCTTTTCTTATTACTATGGAATAGAAGTTCACAATGTCATTCTCTTCAAGTTTTAATTTTTATAATGATTTACAAAAGTGAGATTTAATCTAAAGTGAACATTACCTTCTCTTCATTTCCTGAACATTCCTTGTCTATTTCTGCTCTGTACTTTTTCACACCAGATTCCCTGTCTGGAATGTTCACCCTCACCTTCACTATGCTTCTGAGGTCAAGATTTTTTTAAAGCTCAGATCTTATCTCTTCTACTATGATCTTTGAAGAGCTCTTTCTTTCTATATTAATTTTTTAAAATATGCCTTTAATCTAAGTGTGGGGGCTCACGCCTATAATCCTAGCACTTTAGGAAGCTGAGGCAGGAGGATCACTTGAGACAAGGAGGTCAAGACCAGCCTGGGCAAGAGTGACAGCCCATCTCTATAAAAACAGAAAAATTAGCCAGGTGTGGTGATGAGCGCCTGTAGTCCCAGCTACCTGGTTGTCTGAGGCAGGAGTATGGCTTGAGCACAGGAGTTTGAGGTTGCAGTGAACTATGATCATACCACTACTCTCTAGCCTGGGCAAAAGAGAAAGACCCTGTCTTCTTTTTTTTAAAAAAAAAATGCTTTCAAAGTTTAGATAACATTTAATTCTCCATGCTTTTGATAATTCTTCATGCTATATTTTTCTAGTTCAAAAAAGCCTATTGTTACAATGTAGTTATACTATATTAATGATAAAATCTATATGTAGAGTGGGCCCTCTAATTCATAAGCACTGTCAGAACACTTATCCTACTGGTTCTCTATGTAAGGGCAGGTAGAACTACCTCCAATGTAAGGATGAAGAAACAAAGACAGCAAATGATGTGCTCAGAATCAGGCGAGAGATCTAGGACTAAGTCTCTATTGCCTACTCCTCTCTTTAATTCTTAGTGCCCATTTAGATGTTTACAGTTAACACGGAAGGAATGATTCTGTAATATATTCTTATTCTCCATATTTTTTAATACATTTATGATACTCAACTACTGTATATTCACAAAGAAAGAAACCTTATTAAGTGATGTTTGATCAAAACATGTTTATAAAACTCAGTTCCCCAACTTAGATGAGAAAAACACATCCAGCTTGGAATTGAGGATATAAGAGCATCAAGGCTTTTCCAAATATCCAACTGGCTTAAAAAACCCTGGGCATCACACCTGGGCCTATTCTGTGCTTCTTCATGACAGGAAGATGATGACTTTAACAAGGCCCAACAACAGACATTAGAGGCTCTGACGTAAATTATCTGACTACATGTTGATCTAGGCTAAGGACAAAACCCAAGAAGGACTGAGAAGCAGCAGCTTGCTAGCCTTCCCAGTGCCCTGCCAGCAAAAGCACTTCAGTAAATTCTCTTCAGAAAGCCTTACGTAAAATCCACCCCCACACTACCCCTTTCTCCTCTAAAGCCGGGCTCAAGTTTAAAGGAAACTTAGGATTTTAAGCTGTCAGATAGCTAAATATTTCAAAGAAATGGACTGACTAGTAAATGCTAAAGCTAAACCACAAGATTTCAGGCAAAGAAGTGTTCATTCCTAATCCCATGAATATATTTTCAAACTGGCATTTTCAGTCACATCTAATGGATCATTTCAGGTAGCACAACTAACTCAGAAGTTGTAATCCTTCACCTGAAATTCCCGGCTATTACCTACAACCAAGAGATATTGTAAAGGCCAGGTGCTGCCTTAAACATTTAAAGAGCTAAGAAAAATTGATCTGCTTGCATTGATTTGTCTGAGCATTCATAGTTGCTATTACAAGAAAGCTTTTGCTATAACTGATGAAATAAGATTTGTTACTATTAGCCTTTAGATACTTCAGAACTTTATTTAATAATTTCTATAACCTACTCTCTAAGAAGTTTCTTCCCATTAGAATATTATATAGTTTATGCATCAGAATTATAATAGAACAAAACAGATAAAATGAATGGAAGCTGGTATCTGGGAGGAGTGGCAGTAATTCTATCAGTCAGATTAACATCTTGCATAACATATAAGAAGCCAGTTTGTTTTTCATTAGATTTTACTGTCAACAATATATCCTCCAAACTCTGAAACTGTGATCTCATTATAGTGTTAACTGTTATTAACGGCTAATTAGGAAAATAACGATCCAAGGTTTTATTACTGCTAATGAACATGTAACAAAGTTCCACCGCCCTGGACTATGTGAAGGTAGAGCAATTCTGTGCACATCTGCTCAGCATTTTTGAGCTGGACTATACCATTCTTTCCAGCTGGAGTATAGAGGGTTCCAAAAAGATGCTTGATGCCCAGTAGGTGTCATTAACCTGTCAAACAAAATTTACAGAAGGGTAAATTATGTAGAGAATATATGCCTGGAACTTGAGAGGAATGATGTGAATTATGCAACACAATGCAGAAGAGTGTTCAAAGGTAATCTCTTTCCACAGTTTTAGTTCCTCAAAGCAGCATATATCCTCTTTCAGACTGCTGAGCTTTCCTGTAGGGATCTAAATGAACTCTATACAATGTTTTGAAAGTGTGTCAATAAGCTCAAAACTTTTGGCTTTTGCAGTGAAAAATGTTATACTTTACTTTAATGGTAGACTTTACCTACCATTGAAGTGGCAAGTACTTAACACTGTAAAAATATTGTTTTTCTTTTTCAAAATGAAATTGTCCTCAAATTATAAAAATTTCATGGATTGAACAGCATTTGTACTGTTTTATTCCTTAAGCTTTAAAAAGTATGTCAGATGAGAGACACATGAATCAAACTAAAAAATATAATGAAAATGCTGACACATCAAAATAAGCTAACATGAATTAACTACTACAAACAAAATTATCAAGTTGGATAGAAAATTATTTTTGAAAAATGGAAACTATATTGTACTTTGAAATGGACAATAGCATGTTGTATGTAAAGGCTAAAAATTAAGAAAATTTTGGATACTAGGGCAGGAAAATTTCTCTGGAATCAGAGAATCAAAGGTTATCTTGTTATTGCCAATAATAAAGAAAGTGTTTTAAATAACTATTTGATAAGTTTAAAGCTAACTATAAATAAAATTTAAATATTAAAAATACTCCAGCCTGGGCAACATAGTGAGTCCCTGTCTCTACAAAAAATTTTTTTAAATTATACAGGCCTGGTGGCATGTGCCTGTAGTCCCAACTTACTCAGGAGGCTAAGGAAGGAAAATTGCTTGAACCCAGTAGTTTGAGGCTGCAGGGAGCTGTAATAGCACCACTATCTATACTCCAGTCCGGGCAACAGAGCAAGACCTTGTCTCTTGAAAAGAAAACGAAAGAAATGGGAAAGGGAAAGAAAAGGAAAGAAATTAAAAGGATTTAAATTATAATAAATAGAGAAATGGAGAAAAATAAGGGAAGTGACAAGAAAGCAAAAGTGTAAGACTAAGTATTCTGATAATATTAATAGATTAAGCTCCCATTTAAAAAAAGGGCAAAGACATCTACTTTGTATTGGGTTGGACAGACAGATAGATATCCAATTATTTGTTAGTTACAAAGGACTCCTAAATCTAAAAATAGATGGAAAAACAAAAAAGGTTAGAAATAAATGGCTCGGTGAAGTCATATGTCAAAGACTGTTAGTTGCTATATAAAAATAGTAACAAAAGGTAAAATATTTACCTCTTATACTTCCGTAATTTATACTAAAGGTATAAGTTTGTTTTAAACCTTTATATGAAAGTAAAAAATATTTTAAATAATATTGGAAACCAAAAGAAGGTAGGAGACTTTAGCATCCTACTAATCAGGGAGCAAGAAAACAAAACAATGAAAAAGAAAACAGAGGTTAAAAAACAAAGTTTGGCTTAGTTATTATACAGTAAATTTGGTAACTTACAGAGACACACCTCTTCAAGCCTGTATGGAATTAACTGAAAATACACTAGGTCACAAGAAATACCAGAACAAATTTCCAAATGTAAGAACTATAAGAGCAGCATTTTCTACAATAAAAATTAATGACAGCACTAAATGTCCATATCACCTAAAGAAATCATAAAATCTTTTTTAAAAGGAGATTTTAAAAATCCTTTCCACAATTATAATTGGGTCAAAGAGAAAAATCACATATACACACATCTCCACTTAAAAATTAAGAAAATTAAAAGTATAAATATATAAATCAAATAAATTACAGGATGCTGTAAAATCTTTGTTACAGGTTAACTCATGAACTTTATGTATTTTCTATTAAATGAGAAAGAATAGAAACAAATAGCCTAATTACAGAGAGCAAAATGAATTTAAAAATAAGACAAGAAAGCAACTATAGGGAAAATTAGAGGAAGCAATCCTGCAAATGAAAAAAAACATAATGAATTAGAAATTAAAATATTATACAATTAAAAACTACAGTATAATTGGAGGGTACCCATAAGATAAAACAGACATACCTTTTACAAATCTAAGTATAAAATAAATAAAAATAAATAAAATAAAAATATTAAAATAAAATATAATAGAAAATTTTCTAAAATTATAATAATAAACATTATTTTATGGTGGTACTTTCAAAACTGTAATCAAATATTAATAGTTTAAAATTTTAAAGAACATTTAACAAAATTGCTTGCAGAGTATAAAAAAATATGGAAAACTAATTTGTGCTAAAATCTAGAAGGAATTATGTTATGACCTTCCTACTTTAAAAGGTACAAAAATCTGACACAATACAATAAAATGAATTTAATAACAGCCCGCCAAGTTCTAACAGAATTTTTCACAAGAATATAAGATTTCTCCAATTTGCAAATGGTCATGAGGGAAATTCGTGAGGTGGTAGCACTGTTCTAAAGTTGAAGTATAGTGATGATTATACAACTCTATAAGTTTACTAAAACTCATTAATTTGTACCCTCAAAATGAGTGAATTTTATTGTATATATTTTTATATATATATATATATATATATATATATATATATATAACTTACATTTCAATAAAACAGTTTATTTTTTAAAAAAGAAAGAGTCTATCAGTTTAATCTATCATTCCAGGAAAAGTCAGGTCCCTGGGTTAAGGGTTCACTTGGTTAGGTCAGGCTCACAGAAGAGCTACCTTTCTTAAAGTCAATTATACTACTTATGAAAATCTAATCATGGGAATAAACAGAGGGCAAGTATCTTGAGAGCCATCTTGGAATTCTGCCTACCACAGGGTGGGTTTAAAAAGACAAAAAAAAGGAGAAATTGCCTCTAAATCCATGTATCCATAGTCACTCCACTGGAATTAGAAAAGTTTCATTTATGCAAAAGAAGAAACAGGATTCTTAGATATGCTTGCACTTTAGAAAGTTATTTATCTGTGTTAGTGATGTTCCCAAATAAACACTAAAGGTATTACTGCACAGATAATGACTTGAAGGTTGTGCTATTAGCTTGGAAAATGAAAACTACTGAAGTGCTTCCACTTGCCAAACACATATATTATTCAACATTTAAAGGGGTTCAGTGGACTTCACAGCAATAGAAAAAACTGTAAGTTAATAAAATAAAGAGAGGAAAATAAGCCAAGATCAATCTAACCATAGTCTCAAATATAAACAAAAAGCAATTAAGACAATCAAAATCAATCTAACCAACTTTGATAGCCTGACAATAGACATACTCAACCTAGAAAGAAGAACTTAATCATGTTATACCATTTATCAAGGAAACCATAACCTCTACTCTCTATGCTTAGGCCAAGAGGCTATTATGATACTATTTCTTCATAACTTAATAATGTGAAGGTAAGAGAAAGGATGTATAAATATAGTGCTTGATATATAACTCACATCTCTATCTACAATGTGGGTACCATTCCGAGGTTGAATTTTGTTGATAAAGGGCATAATAACATATCTGACTTTTCATTTTTGACCAGAAAGGAAGTTTAAACTACAGAAGAAAAAAAATGTATAAGAATGGCATTAAAGAGAAAAGCCAGAATAAATAGGTGTTTGGCATTCCTTGTGTATAACCGTGGATAACTGTAGAAATCTGCTTTCAAATGGGTTCAGAAATTCACACATAATATACAAATGCAATGCAAAAATAACTTGATGAAGGACTGCCTTAGTATAGTTCCTAGCTTTCTGAAAATGAGATTTTGATTATAAAAACTAATTGAGACAATATTATTTTGTTTTCGAGGATGATATATAAAAATCACATATAAAACTTACTTTTTATGATTGTCTGTAAGAAAACATGTTTGAAACATTTTAAATGGCCTGCCATTCTTTAAAATAACTATCATTCTCAAACATAAAATGCTTTATATTTTTTCTTTCTCCCATTCTGCTATGCAAAAAATGGTTAAGTGAAAGTCTAAGAAAGAAAATATGTAAGACGAATCTGGAACATCTTGTCTTTGTAGAAAAATCATGTCAAAGGGCTTGGGAACCAAATTGAAGGGGTTCCCACTGAGGGAAGAGGGGACAATTTGAATATCAATAGCCATAATAACAATGGATAGCAATATATCAAATATGTTTAAATCCACAAACACACAGTGATCCTAAAAACAAAATCAATCAAACAAAAAACAACCCAACAAATAAATAAATCTTTCACTGATTACCTTTAGAGGACCTTTTAAAAATGAAAACAATACACAAAGAGTCAAGTATCAATGGCTACTAACATCTGCTAACATTATAAACAGAGAAAACCAGATAATATATGTCACCAAATTTAAAAAGATCACACTGCCAATAAAGTACCCCTCCAATCAAACCTGAATCTTATCAAACTGTAAAATCTAGTTTACAGGAAATATTAAGAGAAAGGCGCACACGTTGAACCAAAAATCAGATGAAATCAGAAAAATCTACAAATCACCTGATTCTCTCAATGAGTAAATTGAAAAGTGAATATAGAAGAATGGGAATGACAGTACAAGACATGTGAGATACCTCAACCAATTTCCATGTACAGATCTTAGTTTAAACATAATTTGAGTAAAGTATAAAAAAGTTATGAAATAAACTCATAAATATGTACACTAAGTACTGATGATATTAAGGAATTATTGTTTACATTTTGGTGTAGTTTCAGTAAAAAAGCAGAGTCCGTTAGAGATAAATCGTAAAATATTTATGGGTAAAATGATTTGATGTCTGGGTTTTAGTTTTCAAACAATCCAGAGGATAGGCGGAGGAAGGGTGATGCAGGGGTATAGAGGAAACGAGATTAGCCCTGTCTTAGTTATTGAAGTTGGATGATGTGGGTTCATTATAATATTATCTCTATTTTCATAAATGTTTTAAAATTGCCATAAGTTTTTAAAAACTCATTTCTGGAAAAGACATTGTTCTTCTCTAACACATAGACTTATTGTCTATCCACTTAAATAGAAAAAAAATTATGAGCATCTAGGATTTATTGTAATATAAAATACTTCAGCTGCAATCTATCAAAATTTTTACAATCTGAATTTTTACAGCAAATCTCTATACAACAAGCCACTGTTTTGATCTCAGTTCACTTCAAATCCAGTCAAAAATTAATATCTCATCAAGGCTAAGGCCCTTCCTCTGTCCATAGATATCTTAGAAACCTATATGTCACTAAACTTATCATCAATTAGTGACTATCCCATGAAAGGCTACATTACTTCCATAAGGACAGAACTGAATTGGTTAGCGAGCACTAGAGTTAACTTTTTTGAAAAGCCACAGACATTTCAGAGGTAGGACGGGTCCCACAAATGTGTGCTCTAGAATATTTCAGATCCCTGTTATGGACTTAATTGTACTCATATAAAATTCACATTTGAAGTCCTAAACCTGCCTCCCTCCTCAATTACTTCAGAATGTGACTGTATTTGGATGTGGGGCATTTAAAGAATTAAGTTAAAAGAAGGCTAGTAGAGTAGGCCATAATCCAATCTAACTAGTGTCCTTATAAGAAGTAGTTAAGGCATTCAGAGAGACACCAGGGTTGTGTGCATACAGAGACAAAGCAAGAAGGTGGCCAACTACAAGCCAAGAAGAGAGGCCCCAGGCAAAAACACACTGGCTAACATCACCTTGATCTTGGAACTTCTAGCCTCCAGAACCGTGAGAAAATAAATTTCCATTTTTGAAGCCCCCCATTCTGTGATATTTTGTTATGGTAGCCCTTGCAAACTAATATAATCTATTTCTTTAGGGTACAAACAGCCTGGCTATAATTTTGCCCACCTTAGAAGAGAAGAAAATGAAACAGGACAAAACAAAGAAACCCAGCTACTTTTCCGTTTTTTTTTCATTGCCATCAAGAAATTCTGGAAAACATTTTATTCAGTGTGACCACTTCTTCTCCTCCCATTCTCCCCTCCAAGAAGGCTTTTGTCTCCACATGTCATAAAACTACTCCTATCAAGCTCAACAAGAGGCTGTTTAAACCATTTGCAGAATTCCAGGAAATAAACCCAAACACTCTCTTAAGTAGTTAAAAGTGTACATCAAGCTAATATAGTGCTAAATAACATATGTCCTATCCTTCTACCTTGCTTATTTATAATGTCAACAAAGCCCATGTTTTAGTTTAGAATTCTGTATTCCTTGAAGTTTCTTGATGGAACGTGGCAATGTAGAAGTACCAGCCATCAGCCTGGTGCACTTTTCTTTCTACCTGTAGTTCTGTCCCACATCTCAAGAAGCCTCACCTACACACATGCTAACATTCCAGGCCAATTTCCAAGCCCCGTCCCCATCACGAACTTTATCCAACTCCCACTAGCAGGGACCCTCACTTAGGTCTAGACATAGACATATCTGTGGTGCCACTTACTCTCAAACGATGAGAGCTTAGAGAACAGGCCTTGGAAGCCAGATTGAAGATATTTTGGCTGGAAATTTCAGAGTCTCAGACAGCTAGAAGCATGGTATAAAAGGGAAGAGAGAGGTGGGCTCTAAGCAGGCATATATTTGTCCCTTTGAAGCCTTTTTCTCTGGGAAGAAACATGGCTTACAAAGGGCCAGAGCAGGGTCCAGGGCAAAGGTCCCTCCTGTATAGTTTTAAAGGCAGTACCGGTCATTAATGACCTTCACATTGTTAAACCTAGTGGTCATTCTCAGTCCCGATCTTTTTGATGTAACCAGAGCATTAGACATACTCAATAACTCCCTCATCCTTGAAGCACTTTGTTTCACTCTTGCTTTTCCTCCTATCCCTCTGGCCATTACTTAAAAGTCTTTTGCTGGTCATTACAATGGCCTACAAGGCAGCCCCCGCTCTATTTCTCTGATTATTTCTCCCATTATTTCTCTGATCTCATTTTGTACTATTCTCTGCCTTGCTCACTCTGTAACAGTTTCATTGGCCTCCCCATTATTCCTCAAACAAGCCAGGCATATTCCCACCTCAGGGCCTTTGCACTCACTGGACCTCTCTATATGGAATGTTCAACCCCCATAAGAACACATGGCTCACTACCTCCCTTCTTTATATCATTATTTAAATATTATTTTCACATTGAGGACTTCCCTATTCACCCTATTTACAAGTACAATCCTGCCTCTACTTAACACTCCTAATGTAGTACATATTTAACTTATTTTGCCTGTTCTTTGTCTCTCTTAAAGTCCCACCACACCACAACTAGATGATAAATTGCATGAAAGCCAGGATTTTTATCTGTTTTGTTCATTATTGTATCTCCAAAGCTCATACAGTGCCTAGAATTTATTCAGTAAGTATTTGTTTAATTAATCAGTATGTATACTCTTTTTGTTGGTTTGTTTTTTTGAGACAGAGTCTCCCTCTGTCCCCCCTGGATAGTGTGCAGTGGCATCACTGTAGGTCACAGCAACCTCGAACTCCTGGGCTCAAGTGATCCTCCTGCCTCAGCCTCCCAAGTACCTGGGACTACAGATGCATGCCACCATGCCAGACTAATTTTTCTATTTTTTGTAGAGACAGGGTCTCTCTCTTGCTCAGGCTGGTCTCGAACTCCTGAGCTCAAGTGATCCTCCTGCCTTGGCCTCTCAGAGTGCTAGGGTTACAGGCGTGAGCCACTGTGCCCAGCCTCAGTATGCGTGATGGTCTGCTACATTTAAGACAGTCTTTAAAATCTCTCACAGATGGCCCTGGAGCTTGGTGAACTTGTAGGCTTTGTGATCACACAAAATTAGCCTTTAGATTCCATAGTCTTCAAAACATGCTATCACTGATTTTGTTCTTGAAACAGTGATCATATGTAATTTAAGATATTTTAGATAGTCAGGTATAGGATTATAGAGAAAAGTAGCATATAATTACAGTTAGTTTAAGGAATCTTCATCCTGGCATTTGACAACTTTAAAAAGTACTTGTTCAGCAAAAGGTCAAAAACCACTATCAGAAGAAGCTAATAGCTCTCTTAGTATTACACATACTTATTGATGAGATTGCCACTTTTAAGTAATTTGGATAATATGAAGGTTCTAAAAATCCTATTCATCTTACCTTCTAACAAGTGTTTAAAAAAAAATCTCCTTTTTTAAAATTTTGTTAAAAATCAATCCAGCAAGGCCAGGCATGGCGGCTCGCCCTGTAAACCCAGCACTTTGGGAAGCTGAGACAGGAGGATCACTTGAAGCCAGGAGTTTGAGACCAGCCTGGGCAACACAGCAACATCCCATCTCTACAAAAAATAAGAAAAATTAGCCAGGTGTGACTGTAAACACCTGGAGTCCCAGCTACTTGGGAGGCTGAGGCAGGGGAATTGTTTGAGCCCAGGAGTTCAAGGTTGCAGTGAGCTATGATTATGCCACTGCACTTCAGCCTGGGAAACAGAGCAAGACCCTGTCTCTTAAAAAAAAGAAAAATTTTAAACATAAAAAACTCCAATCAATCCAGTAAAAACCTTCTTCCAACATATCCTATGATGGTAGAAACCTTTAAAAATGTGTACTTCTAAACACTGGCTTCTTAATAGTTGACAATACATATAAAAGAAATCCATTTGGTTATAGAAGTAAATATAGTTTCCTGGGTAAATTTTTAAATGAGAAGGTGGTTTTTACGGAGATGATATAAGATTATTCTTGTTATACTGAATAAAAAGTTTATATGACCTCAAGTACCAGTATACTCCATTTAGCAAGGGGATGAGCTCCTAGAAACACGTTAACAGTATTAACTCTATAGTTATAAAGGGTCACTGCATCATGCCAAGGCAGTCCCCATAGCCTACATTGTACCATATCACTTATTTACATTACCAGCCTGGCCTCTGAGGAACCTGAATTAGAGACTCAGGATTCACAATACACTTCACCCTCATATAGAATATGATTTTCACTGGGCTCCAGATTTTAAGTTATGAATACTCTCTCATTTTTAATCTGGGCAAAACAGATTCAGGGAATGGAACAATCCAATTTTGAATGAGGGACAAGTGAAGTAAAAAAAGCTTACATACAGAACCATAAATTTCCCAACTATCATTAATTCTTGGCATTTCTCTGAGATGCAGAAAGATTCAAACATATAAAATTTCCAATTTTTAGCATGATTTCAGCTGATCAGCATAAATTTATGAAAAGATAACTTAACAACTTTTCCTAACAAAACTCAGAGATAAGAAGACAAATACTTGGCTGCTTAGAGACATAAATTGTGATCCCATGCAGAGGTAGATTAGCTCTCTCCACTACAGATCTACGTATCTGCCAATTAACTAGAGCAAGGTGGCACTAGCTGAGATTTTCATTTTGAGGGTAAGAACTTAAATGCACCAATGTTTGGCTATCAACACAAGGGAAAGCCAAGTAAATAAAGAGTTTTTTCTTGGATCTTGCAGCTATAGTGCTAATAATATATATTCTCAGTGGCACCCAAAATATCTCACAGGCTCCATGTAATCAAGAAAGGAAGCAATTAACATGACTACTACATAAAACAAATACGTAATCATCATGTGTTATTTCTAAGCATCACAAAACTCTGTAAATTAAATTGTACTTCCCAATTTACAGAAGGAGAAACCAAAGCTGGGAAAGACTAATCTGTGCCAGAGCACAAGGCAGAAAACAGTAGAGTCAAGACTGGAACCCATGCCTGCAGAAGTCTACAGCCCTCAGTGGTTACGCAGAGCCAGTACAGTATAGTAGGGAAAGTATATCCTTAGTGTTAAAAAAAAATTAGCTCTCCTTCATTCCTCTAAATGTCTAAATTCTGTCTTGGTCTTGACTGTAAAATAATCAGCATGTGCAAAGGTGCTCCTACAGTTTAAATCAACTATTAAATCAACTGTGATCCTTCTCATCACACCATGAAAAAAAGAGTCAATTCATCCTCCTTAAAGAGAAAGAGGAGGAGAGAGGGAGAGGGGAAGAGAAAGAGAAAGAGAGAGAGAGAGAGAGAGAGAGAAAGGGAACATAAAATGTATGCAGCAGGTAGGGAAAAAGAAAGACATACTTCAGCTCTTCAGGGCACTGGTGTGCTTTAAAATTACTTTTCACTTCCCCATTCCAAATTCCCTAAACTCTAAAAAGATCAAAGTTTTACAGATTAGCCCTCAAAAAAAAAAAAAAAAGACAAGAAACACAAATTAATAACTATTTAAGCATTCTGTTTCATCATGATAACAAACAGATGGTTTTAATATTCTAGAGGCTAATTCCTGAACAATTAAAAACACAGCAAGACATTAACATCTAATGAAACATTTTAACTACCAGTATATGCATCTGCCATTAATTCCCACACAGTAAGGTCTTGGATCTCCTCAATCTGTTCTTTATTAAGGAAAGTTTTTCCACTCTGAATTTAGTGAAGTAGAGAATTAACAACTGTTTCCAATCAGCAATCAGCAGGATAGTTCGCCAATGTGTACTGAAGCTATGTACACTATCAGACTTAAATTTATTCTTATGATGGCTTTGACGTACATGCATTTGCAATTTAAGAACATATCCAATTTTCTAATTAGGATTTCTCCCAAAAGAAGTATATGGCATTAGCCCCTTGATATACAACACAAAAGCTTTTACTAAAAAAGGTATATGCATTAAATAATGACTCTGTTCACTTTTGATTCAAATTACCAAAAATAACCTAGTCTATAGCTTCTATCATTGTGGCAACATGTAAAAAGGCAACTGTCACAAGGATAGCTAGCCATATCACATTCTCAGATCTAGCAGTTTAAAACAGGATGACCAGTTACCATTAAGTTGCTTTCATTTTTGTGATGATGATAATGTTGTACACATTTGTCTACTGTTACACAGTTTTCTGATAATTGTACATAACTTATCTAATTTAATCCTCACATAAATCTTCTGAAGTTTAAGCACAGTAAATTTTAATGTGTCTGCTTTACAGAAAAAAAAAATACAATTCAGAGAGATAAACTACCCAAACAAGATACCCATGAATAAGGTGGTAAACTGAGCCTAGAATATGGACCCCTGATGCATGGCTGAATATTCTGTTTACTGCCCTTGAGGCAGTGCCTATGACTTGCTGCACTAAGCCACATGTTCCTCTCAAAACAACCTGTGAGGCAGATATAATTATTATTATTTTAGGGTTAAGTAAGTGGGGGTTTATGTTAGTCCACGGTTAAACAGATAGGAAGAGGTGGGCGTAGGATTCATAGCCAGTTTTAGTTCAGAGTGTGTGTTATTTCCAAAACATTATGCTACCCGCTCCAGAGTAACATTACAATAAGTCATGGGCAATGCAGACATGTTACAACCAGTTGCAGTGTGTCTGCTCCTCTGGGTAAATAAGAGTTCTAATATTTTCTGATTTAGTAACCAAACATTTCAGGTAAGCAATTAGCAAATTATATATAAATACTTATTCTGGTATCCCTGCAATGGAATAAATTAAATAAATTCATCATATATCTTTATGATATTTTTACAACCATGTTTCTCAATTCTGAATGACTGATATATAATGTGTTGGGGTTGAATTTTAATTAATTGTATTAATATAAGAAATAAATTCTACAGTACTATTTGAAATGTCTTCAGACATTGACTAATAATTAAAGCACTCTCTAACACAGATTTTTTGTCATGTTAGACCCAGACAAGCAATTCAGAATACAATTTCATTTACTTTAGCCATCTGAAATTAAAAAGTTGGGTTAAATTAATGAAGATTAAAAAATATAATCAAAATTAATTTAACTTCTTAGTCAAAATTTACAGGTGCCAAGCAATTCTTGCCTGATTTATAACTTAGCTCTGCGTGTTAGTGTAAGATTTTTAGGGTGAAAAGAATAGCACAGCATATAGACTAGTCTATTTATTTCAAAACTGCTAAATTCTACTGATTATACTGACAATACATATATGCGTGTGTCTGTGTATGTATGTGTGTATATAATCTAAGCACAAAAAAACTATAATTCCTAAGAGCTGGTAGCTAACGGTAAAAGAAAATCACCAAAAAAAAAAAAAAAAAAAAATTAAACACTGCAAAGTAAAAAGATTATAAGGAATATCTATACTTCTTTGCTAATGTACAATGAAAGTTTAATGATGTCTTTAAACCAAAATGTTATGGGTAAATATATAAAACTATTATAAAATATACAAAATAAATGTGGGATTTTTCTTAGCAATCAGGTTAAGCATATTTTAATTGTGGTATCTGCCCAATACTTACCCAGAGCAATAAAATGGAGAATATTTGATAAAAGAATAAGAGAGTATATTGCCACAGCAATGACTAGAGATGACGTAGAAAGGAAATTCCAGTTGGGAGAGAGAGGACATATTTTTAGTGCAATGATATTTAATTCCTACAGAAAAAAAAATTCCTAAAGAAACATTACAAAGTCATTATGAACACACATGCTCTACCTTTTTAGAAGAAAGGCAAGCGGGGGTGGGGGGGAGCCTGCACCTTTTTCTTTCCTTCTTTCTCTTTTTTTTTGGCAGTTCTTATGAAAATTCATAAGCCAGATGGCATTCAATAAATGTAAAGAGCTGAAGAATTTGGTTTTATAGAAAAACATCAATTAGCATAGGAAAATTAGCAATTAAGCAATCATTATACAACATATATCAATATTACTAACAAGTGAGCATAAAAAAATTTTAGCACACTAAAATTCTAACATGAACTCTTTTCAAACAAATATATTTGAAGCATTGCCACTTTACTGTTAAAGGTTTACAGTACTTCATTACAGCTGTCCTTGGGTTCCACACCATATTATCATCCTATTGTAACAAATTCCTTTCTAGATGTCCTCAGCAATTGATGTTTGGCCCAAATATTAATATTTAATATTGCTATTAATATTTCCATTCAAAAAAGTTTAATCTATCCACATTTTCCTGTACATGCAGTTCAGATTGATTCTCTTGAACAAAAGAATGGTATAGCCATTATAGTTGTCTACTTCCATAGACTTTGTGGTCAGGTCTATGGGGTAATCCAATGAAACGAGATAGATTTATTTTCCACTCTTAAAGTAACATCCATAAAGGATGCAAGACCAAGCCCAGAAAATCATGGGCTAAATCATGGAAATAATTTGTGCAAAGATGGTTATAACCAAGCATTTTTGCTGAGATTCTAAATGAAGACAAGACACTCCAAACGTAGAGGACATTAAGATTGAAGCCAATGAGAGGTTCATGAAGTTGAATATTGAAATACTGAAGACAGTGATCAGGAAAAGAGTTATTGACTGAAACAAATTTTAACATTAAAGGAACCACTTTGTTTGAAAACTGCTGCCTTCTAAAACTCTGGAATACTATCTAAAATATATGTATTTATTTCCCATTTTTATTGCTGTACCTCTAACCCTAAATTTTCTGTGATGCTTCATGTGTGAACAATATGCTTTTCAAAACAGAATTCCAAATGCAATACAAGTAAGAGTTATGGATATATACGTAAGTAATTAAAGGGTAAATACTGTAGAAGAACAAACACTTGCGCCAATTATGCCTTTTTATCATTTCTGATTTCAAAACTCATAAAATGTACCTTTCTTGCACAGTGATTAGAAATATTACCAGAAAATGTTTGCAGAATCTGGCTTTTCTAGAGAGATCTTAACATTTAAATATATTTGCAAAATAATGATTATTTTTATTTTACATTAAATAGGGTCAGTAATTGAGGTATGACATATATTTATTTGCCCTCCAAATGCAAAAGGGCTTCTGATCTGTTGTGGAAGAATAAGCTATTTCCCATTTCCCAGAATCCTTGCTATCACCAGGGCAGGGAGAAGACTGCCCATGGGGGGGCAAGGAAAAGATCCCCAGAGTTACAGGACTTTAAGTCAAAAAATGACCCTCACCAGCCAAAGTCACCATTCAGAAACCTATTACTCCAGAGTTACCTCAAGAAGAAATCTGACAAGTAGAAAATAGTCAAAAGGTAACAAAGATGTTTAGATTCAAGAATTTTAACCTAAGCTGACATTTCATCCAAGGAGAGTGCAATCTGCCTTTAACTATATATAAACTTTGACTTCCACAAAAATATTGATTCTACACAGTTTTTAAAGTCAAATATACAAAAATATGTACGAGATTCCTTTTCTTCCTCCTAATTTTGAGGCTAGAATCATGAAAGGAAAAGAGAGAGAGAGATTTTTTTCAAGAAATGTTGATGGTGGCCGGGCGTGGTGGTGGCTCATGCCTGTAATCCTAGCACTCTGGGAGGCCGAGGCGGGTGGATAGCTCAAGGTCAGGAGTTCGAAACCAGCCTGAAAGAGCGAGACCTCGTCTCTACTATAAATAGAAAGAAATTAATTGGCCAACTAAAAATATATAGAAAAAATTAGCCGGGCATGGTGGCGCATGCTTCTAGTCCCAGCTACTCGGGAGGCTGAGACAGTAGGATCCCTAGAGCCCAGGAGTTTGAGGTTGCTGTGAGCTAGGCTGATGCCAGGGCACTCACTCTAGCCCAGGCAGCAGAGTGAGACTCTGTCTCAAAAAAAAAAAAAAAAAAAGTTGATGGTTTGAGGTTAAAAAAACAGCCTAAGACCTGACATTTGTCCATGCACTAAATAGCTAAAAGGTAAAAAATAGCCTAAGACCTGACATTTATCCATGCACTAAACAGCTAAATGATGGGCAAGAATTTACAAGTACCAACAACCACCTATGAAACAAAGAGAAACACTTCTGAGGACAGGAAAAAAATACGTAAAACCTCTGGATTCCTAAGGTCAAGAAAAAAATAAAAATACATGATCTATAACACCAACTATTGGAGAACCACAAAGGTAAAAAATCATCCTTTCCCTTAGCTTTTTCTTTTTTTCCTCTTTTGAGTGAGACAGAAAACCCAGTGAAACTCCAGTCTGTCAACCACTGATACCCTACAGCTAGCCATTGCAACAGCTGCATGGCTCTGCTGTAATAAACTGGAACAATTTAATAGCTTTTATTGTTCTGCAGTGGTGTCTGAGCATAGCCACTCTCCCCTCCAAGGACTCCAGGGCCCTGCAAGGGCAGCAATGAGAGAAGATCTCATTTACCTAAAAGCACTTATAAATTTTTAATTTGCTTTAACAAGTAAATTAACAAGTCCCTCATTCAGGCAAGTTTTATGGTTTCTTGCCACTTGGGGAAGGCTGTAAAAGTTTTATAGATAATCCAGAGCTACTGAGACTGCTCATAATAAATTGTCTGTTTCCTGTTATTTTATCAAACCACTGGGCTTCTAATGACTTAAAGTCACAGTTCCCTTATATTCAGGCTTTTTATGAGGCCATATTTATAAACTCCAAAGAATACCTTAAATTATAGTGGGCCCTTGCTAATCATTACATTTTTTTAAAAATGAGAGCTTACCTTTAGCTCACACCCAGCTAATAAATGCTGCAACATGTTTTGAAGGCAGCATGCTGATTCTACATATTATTTAAGACACTGCTTTAGCCAGAGTTTCCATTAGCAAATACTTCATCTGTAACCTGATCTGTTCTGTACAGACTCACCAATAGCTCTGCCCACTTGAGTGCCATGCTTTCTAGACTGCTGTATTTTATTCGACAAGACAGTAGTCTGGTGACTATGACTATGTGAAGCATGCATGGTAGGAGAAGCTGAGCCTCCAGTGTGTAGACTAGAGGTTGGCCCTGGATTAACATTAAAGTGAGTTCCTAGTTAACAGCAAGCCATTCACAGCTCACTTACCTTGAAAATAGGTTGGTAGGAAGGAAAAGGAGCAATGAACAAATCCCATTAAAAATTTTTACTCATTATTATCTACCTATTATTAGCTGGGAATGGGACTGACAATGTACAGCATATAGAAAGGAATAAATATTGATTATAAGATACACCACTTACCTATTGCACAGATACACTCCGTATTAAAAAGCAGTGACAAAGTAAGGGGAATGAAATATCCTCTCCAATCCATCACTGATAATGTAGAATTAGTGAAAGTGTGAAGTTGCCAGTCTGCTTTGTGATGACCTTTACAGTTCATACATACACATGCACACACACACACACACACACACACACAGAGTAGAGATCAAAAGGCATGTACGTTTTCAACTTAGTCTATCTAGGGAGGGAATATTAAGAAAAAGTCACCCACCACCAAGGATAGCATGATCTATATAAAGGCCTTTAAACAAAATGATTCAAAAGGTGAAGAGATCACATCACAGTTCACGCAGATACAGCATGTACCATGGCATGCACACCGAGATCTCAATACATCTATATTGATTTCTTCCCCAGAAAATACAAATTTGCAGATTAGCATCACCCAGTGTAATCTCACATGAAGGTTCATCATTTAAATGATGACTGTTCATACGTGGCTTCATATTTATGATTTTTATTTGAATTACAGCACCCTGTTCTATGCCACAGAGCGTGAACCTGTTGGCCAAAGCAAGAGAACCCAGTCACTGAGAATGAATTCATGATGTTTTCAATTTCATCCCTTTTAGAGGGTAACAAACAACACAAGGGAGAAGAATCAAAAGAAGATGTAAGATAGCAAAGTTTGGCATCAATACTGACCAATATCACATTTCAACGATGGTGCATACATAACTGATATCAGCTATTGCGTCTTTTTAAAAATGTCATTTCTACTCTAATTTTGGCATTATATTCTAATTTTTCTGGAACACTCTTTAGAGGAAAGATATGATGATTTCCATATTCTACTTGAACTCAGCATTATCTTCCTGCTGATGTTGGGAGGAGGTTTAACACAATGGAACATAGTTGGCTTCAATAAATGTTATTCCCTCTAGAAAATCTGAGATAATAGTGAAAATGATACAAACTCAAATGAATATAGTCCTTTACAAAGTATTTTCTTTTTCTTCTTTTTAAACAAGCTTTTTTACTGATGCATAAAGAATATACATAGTTTCAGGGTACATGTGATAATTTAATATACTCATATAACTTGTAAAGATCAAATCAGTGTATTCAATATCTATCACCTTAACAGACTATTTTCAAATGCATAATTCCATTCAATCTTCATAACCCAATGAACTAGTACAACTGTTCCCATTTTACGATATGAAACTTTGTCTCAGAAAGGTTGAGAAGTCCCAGTTCAGTAGAGAGAAGCAGGCTAGGTCTTGAACTCAGAGTTGTGGAGATAGCAGAAACAAGGAAGCTATAATACTATCTTTGTTTATAGATAATCATATTATAACAGAATGTTCTTCTAGAATGCTACCCTTGCTACCCTAAGAACTGTGTACTAAATTAATATCTAGAGCTGATATATCGTTCCTATATGGATCAGGGCATTTGTTCAATACTATAAACACAGCCAGTTTCTTCCTTGTAAATGACAAACAATTGACTTCAACAGAAATTAGGAAAGGCACTTTCTCTTTGAAGAGCCTATCACAGAGTCTAGAGCATCTGGAGGGGCTCAATAAATTTTTATTGAATACAAAGCCAATACAAACACTGTAGGTATATAACTGTATTATTATTTGTTTTTGTCTATCTCTCCAGCAGCCTATAAACTAGAGACTGTGTGCCTCTTTTTTATTGCTCTCACCTCAGTGCCTAGGATAGTATCTGTCATGCAGTAGGTACTCAATAAATGTTTGTAAATGAATGCACATATTCATGAATGACAGGACTGGCTTAATATCCATTCATTACCATGCCTAAAAATATCTCCAAAATAATAAGTGTTATATCCTTGCCTAATGGGTCAAAAGTGTGACTTTGAATATGAAGAAAAGGATTAATAGGCAGGCTCCAAGAAGTAAACATAGTTATAAGACTTTTATGTGTATACGAGTGCATACATCTCTAAAGAAAGCCTTAGCCATGTTAACACACACACACACCCTCAATTGATCTAATCCTTCCAAAGTTTACTGGTGATTGCTTTTCATTAATTAAAATCATTAAAAAAAAAATATTTGTCCAGCCCTCTGCTTGTCTGCAGCAGGCAGTTTGCCAAATGATGTTTGCACATAAGTAAATGAGATCATTCCTTGGTTGCACCTAAGTCCTTTAGAATTCAGGAGTTTTTCAGTTCACGTTTCAGGTTAATCTTTTCCTTTCTTTAAGAACAGAATATCCTCTTTGCAGATCTCCCTGAGGGCTTGGTATTTGCAACATCAAACAGAACACACAAACCATTGCCTCCACTTCCAAAAGCCTATTATACTGTCAACTGGCTTCCTAACTGCAACCAGGGGAGAAGGCTTACAGACTTCTAAGCTTCCCCCACCCCCTGGAAAGTACCCATAATTTCTCCAAGCTACCACTGCATTTTGTTTCACTAAAGAACTCTTAATAAGACTGGAAATATTCCAAGGAGCAAAAAAAACAACTTGAAGTCACTAACTATAAATCTCACCTCCCTTTTCTTACTTCCTCTCAAAGTTTCAATTGTTGGCAGACTCTGGGGATGGGGTACTGTCATGCATGGCTACCAATGAGTCATTCCCATACTGCTTAATGAATCATAATAAAATGCAGATCCACAAAAAACCAAGTCCAAGCAGGACAAGAGTTGTGGCAGTGCCTTATGATACCACATGACTTATGTTTTACTACTCCTGTTGGGATGCCTAAGAAGGGCGAAGGAAGAGGAAAACAGACACAGGTTTTTAACATCCAAATCAAACAAGTATTTTCTACATGTTTTCTTTGATTCTTTAGAGTCAATCCATAGTACAAACCCAAGGGGAAACTGTGGCTGTCAGCTTGTACCAGCAGGGACTCACTTCCTTAATTGTTAACAGAATTCATGAGTATCTGTTCCAAAAGGACACCACAAATGGGTCCCACATAGGAGCAGGTTTCCAAAGCATACAGCAATATGCACTCAGAGCTCACAACAAATATATATAAATAAACACAGAATCCCCCCAAGGTTAAACGTAAACCCATTTATCTTCTCTAGATGTCTACATTTTCCTTTTTCCTTCCTAGAAGTTTCCATAGTTAGTTATTATAGAGAAAATGGGAAAGTCCTCAAAGGGCTACACACTGGGGATACAGAAATGATGGATGGACAATGAGAGAGGAGAGCACAAAGAGAGACAACACACCTTTTACCAACATATGCAAACCTGTGTGCCAGAAGAAAATCGTATCACCAAAAAAAAAAAAAAAAAAACCTCTGATTTGCTTTATCTGGGCCCTAAGTACCTCTTCCAGGAAGTCTGAGCTGGTTTGACATAGTTGTGAAGGGTTCAACACGCACAAGGAGTAGTTATGACTTGCAAACACTAAATAAATTCTGCGTAAAGTCTTTACAGGCTACTGAGTATAGATCCTTCATAGAAGTCCTACATTCACACAGTGACATACTCTATAAACAGCTTACATGTTCCATGCCACTTGTGTGTTAGCAAGGGTCACTTCTTTTTGATACAGAATCTCCTGGCCTTAAGCCCAGACAGTCTAGCAGCTGAAAAGGGGTGACCCACTCAGTGTGAAACGTGTTAGACACAGTTCACCCATACATGCCCTTCGTGTCTCCTCATAATCTCCTTTCTCTCCATTTCTGAGTTAATCTTTCAACTTATAAATTGATAAGGAATTCATCCACTGTGGATAATTTCTTCCCTCTAGAGAGAGTTTTTCTCTCATGCAAAGCCTGTCCATAAAAGTGAAGGAAGTCAGACAACTGAATCATCCATCTTGTTTTTTAAAATCCAGCTAAAAATGTTGCCTAGATCCATGGGTGTTACCAAGCCAAGCAGAGATTATCACCCATAATTTTTAACTTTTGATTTGTATTTAATAACTCATTTGTATAACCTCAATGAATGGAAGCAGCAGACCTGAAGAGATTTGCAGCTGAAGTCATATCAAGTTGGAAGGTTATGTCAGCTGCCAAGTCTGGAAATGGAGCCCTGCACAGCAAGAAAACGATGAGAGATGGGTTACAGCCATAAGTAATTGATCTGTCTGAAAATACGGGCTACGAATCATGGGATTAATGCTGGTGCTCCAGCTGGGCTGCATTGCTCACTTCCCTCTAGCTCTCTGACAACAAAGACACGCCTCTTTCTCCAGGGACAAGAAATTTTTATTAAAATCTTTATACAACTTAGCAGCAGAGACTCTGTAAAAGCATCCTAGAGATCTGGGGAGGAGAGAAGGTGCAGCCATCATAAGGAAACCATCCCACAATTTTCATTTGATCTGGTTTTCATTTCAAAGCAGTCACCAGCCTGCTTCCCATGGCCAAATGTACTTGCCCCTCAGCTCTGCAGACATAGAGAGGGAGCCCTGCAAGTGGTGTTCTTAGCTGGAGAGATGTGGATGAGTAAAGCAGTAGAGAGCTGCAGGCAAAAATAAAGTGGGAAGGCATCCAAAACTGCAGCTGTGCTGGCCCATTAAAAAGCTGAGATTCATTCTGCTGTTCGACCTCATGCTTATCACCACATAACTATTCATCAAAGAAATTTCAGTGCAATTAATTAAATTATTCCCATGTCTGTGCCACAGAGTCGTTATTCCAATATCAGCTTTCACTCACACTCTCTTAAGCTCATGTCTGCATGCCAAGTCACTACTCTGGGGTTGTCCAGTCTCAATAAAGCTGTGCTCCTCACTACTCACACAGGCTATCATTTCTCTTTTTTATTGCCATTTATTTTCCACTAGGATTTTGCTGCCAGTATATTGGCAGGACTTCCAGTATATGGATGTAATGAAATCTACCACAGACACTTAACACGGGGTCAGGATGGAGCTCAGCTCATGTGAAGCTGTAATATAATAAACAAATGCTTTCAGGAGGATTTTTATCAGCTCAAAAATAGAACTTGGTATCCTCTGATACCAAGTGCACAAAAATTTGGAGCCATTTTAAAATTCTTGTGATTATTAAGTTTATGGCTGAAATATGCCTAATATGAGAAATCTGAGCTAAAGCACAGATTTCTTTTCATATGTCAGAGCTACTTTATTAAAAACAAAAAGTATTTAAATGTACTGGTGAGATTATGCTTTAAAAAAACAGCCATCTTCTTTTAGTAGCACATGCGTAACTGGCACATTCATATGCTTTAGGGATGACTGTTGCCTGTGAAACTCTGCTATAACTAAAACAAAATGTAAATGAGATTAATAATCCTCTCTACTTGATAGCCAGTAAATACTTAAGGCTCTTCTCTTTCTCTTATATATCACCACAGCAAATTATAGGATTTGACAAAGTGAACATCTATATACCTTAGCACTACATTTCATAGTCCAACAAGCTTGCAGCCTTCATATAAACACAACATTAGGAAGATGTAGATAGAACTTCAGAAGTCTCAGTGCTAACTCAGAACTGAAAAGTAGTTGCTCAGATGATTTTCACAAGACACAGAGAAGCCACCATCTCAGGCTTGAGGACCATTTATCCATTACCTATTGACCAAGAATCTTAAGGGGTAAGAAAGCCAAACAAGAAAACATGTGATTTTAACAACAGAGGTCCCAGTACCTGAGCATTCTTAAAACCCTCAGCAATCCCAGAGTTTAAAAGTGAAAACAGATGATGTTCTGTTCCAAGTGTTGAGACTCGATTCTGTCCCTAAAAACACTAGATTCTTGGTAGTAATTTCTACAGGACCTATTCAAAAGAAAATTTTTATTAGTATCTGGAGTGCATTTTTTTAAATGGATCCAAGTAAGTAATGAAATGATTAGCTGAGGAACATCAAAATAGTCCTACAAAGCTAAAAATTTTTCTAATTTGATAAAACTATAAAACCACAAATCTAAGAAGCTCAAAGAACCCTAAGCACAAAAAACATAAAGAAAATTACACCAACACAAAACCATAATCAAATTGCTCAAAACTAATGACAGAGGAATTCTTAAAAGCATCCAGAGAGGGAGAAAGAAAAAGGTTATGTGCAGATGAAAAAGATTAAGATGATAGCTAATTTTCTCACTTAAATAAATGGAATTATGAAGACAGTGGGACATTTTTAAAGTACTGAGAAAAAAATTATTAACCTAGAATTCTATACACAATTAAAATGTTTTTCAAAAATTAACGTAAAATAAACATGTTTTCAGACAGGTGAACGCTTGAAAAATTAATCACCAGTAGACGTGCACTTCAAGAAATGTTGTCCCTTAGGTAGACAGCCAATGATAATATATGGAAATACAATTATGGACAGAAGAATGAAGAGCACCATAAATTGTAACACATTTAGCACAAAAAAACATTGTTATATATTATTTAAGTTTCTTCAAAAGGTAATTAAAATCAATAACAATGTAGTATGGAATTTATAACATACATAAAAGTAAACTTGTGTGACAAGAGCACAAAGACGGGAGAAACAGAAGTATGCAATTGTAAGATTCTTATACTATATATGAATGGGTGTAGCATCACTTGAAAATAGATTGCGGAGAGTTAAAGATACACTACAACCCCTAACATAACAAAGAAAATCACAAAGAGTTACATCTAATAACCCAAGAAAGATAAAACAGAATCATTAACATATTCTATTGATTTTTAAAAGGCACAAAAATTAGGAAAACTGAATAAAGTAGGAAAATAGAAAAAAAGAGTTTAAAATATTTAAACCATATCAACCATATCAACAATCAATAACCATATCAACAATCAATTTACAAAGTATGTAAATAGTTTAAATGTACACAATTTAAAAGGCAAAGATTGCCAGACTCAATCAAAAAAATTTTTTAAAAGATGCAAATACCCAAATATTACGCTCTAAGAAAAACACTCTAAATGTAAAGGTACAAATAGGTTAAATGTAAAAGGATGGAAAAAAACAGTAATCAAAAGTCAGCTGGAGTATGAACTATCTGAAACAGAAATCAGAAAGCAATCACATTTACAATAGCTACAAAATATATAAAATACGTAGGAATCACTCTAACCAGAGTAGTGACAGATCTATACAGGGAAAACTATAAAACTTTCCTGAAAGAAATAGAAGAGGACATGAACAACATGGAAAGATACTTCATGTACATGGATTGAAAGAATTAATATTGTTAAAATGACAATACTACCTAAAGCAATTTACAGATTCAATGCAAACCCTATCAAAATACCAGTGACATTCTTCACAGAAAAAGAAAAAAAAAATCTTTAAATTTCTAAGGAACCACAAAAAAACCCCAAATAGCAAAAGCAATCCTGAGCAAAAAGAACAAAGCTAAAAACATCACACCATCTGACTTCAAAATTTACTACAAAACTATAGTAACCAAAATAACATGGTATTGGCATTAAAACAGACACACAGACCAATGGAACAGAATAGAGAATCAAGATAATAAATCCACACATTTATGAGCAACTCATCTTCAACACAGTCACCAAGATTATAGAAAGGGGATAGTCTTTTCAATAAATGGTGCTGCGAAAACTGGATAATTATATGCAGATAAAAGAAACTAGAACCCTTACCTTCACAACACACAAAAATCAAATAAAAATGGATTAAGGACTTAAACATAAGACTTGAAACAATGAAACTACTAGAAGAAAGTACTTGGGAAGTGCTCCAGGATACTGGTCTGGGCAAAGATTTTTTTGTGTGTTAAAACCTCAAAAGCACAGGCAACCGAAGCAAAAATAGACAATTGGTATTACATGAAGCCAAAAAGCTTCTGCATAGCAAAGGTAACAAAGTAAAGAGACAACTCACAGAATGGGAGAAAATATATGAAACTATCCACCTGACAAGGAATTAATAACCAGAATATATAGGAAGCACAAACAACTCAACAGGAAAGAAAAAAAAAAAAAAGCAAATAATACCATTTAAAAATGGGCAAAAGATCTGAATAGACATTTTTCAAAAGAAGATATACAAATAGCCAACATGTATTTGAACAAATGCTCAATGTCACTAATCATCAGAGAAATGCAAATTAAAACCACAATGCAGTATCATTTCACCCCAGGTAAGATGGCTTCTATCAAAAAGAGAGTAACAGATGTTGCTTACCATGGATATGTGGAAAGGGGAACCCTCATGCACTGTTGGGAATATAAATTGGTACAGCCAATATGGAAAACAGTATGAGGGTTCCTCAAAAAACTAAAAGTAAGCCAGATGTGGTGGCTCACACCTGTAATACTAGCACTCTGGGAGGCCGAAGCAGAAGGATTGCTTGAGGCCAGGAGTTTGAGACAGCCTAAGCAAGAGCCAGACTCCCGTCTCTGCAAAAAAAAATAAAATAAAATAAAAAAATAAAAATTAGCCAGGTGTGGTGGCGTGCATCTGTAGTTCCAGCTAATCAGAAGGCTGAGGCAGGAGGATCACCTGTGCCGAAGAGTTTAAGGGTACAGTGAGCTATGACGACACCACTGCACTCTAGCCCAGGCAACACAGCAAGACCCTATCTTGAAAAAGAAAAAAAAAAAGAAGAAAAAAGAACTGACTGAAAATAGAACTGCCATATCATCCAGCAATCCCACTACTAGCTATATAGCCAAAAGAAAGGAAATCAATATATCAAAGAGATATCTGCACTCCCATATATATTGCAGCACTATTCAAAATAGCCAAAATATGGAATCAACCTATTCACAACAGCCAAAATATGGGAAAACAGAAGAACAGCTAAGGAAAAGGTGGTATACATAATGAACTATTATTCAACCATAAAAAAGAACAAAATCCTATCATTTGCAGCAACATGGACGGAACTGTAGGCCATTATGTTAAGTGAAATAAGCAAAGCACAGTAAGACAATATCATGTTCTCATTCACATGGGGGGGGGGCTAAAAGGGTAGATCTCCTGAAGCTAGAGAGTAGACTGGTTGTTACCAGAGGTTGGGAAGAAGAGGGAAAAGGAGGATGAAGGGAGAAAAAAAGGAATATAAATGTATTTATTACACTGAACTGTACACTTAAAATGGTAATGATGGTAAATTATGTATGTATGTTTTATCACAAAAGTAAATTTAAAATATTAAAATAGAGTAGTTATATCAATATCAGACAAAACATATTTCAGAGCAAACAATATTTCATAATAGTAGTCAATTCATCAACAAAACAATCTTAAATGTTTATATACCTAATAACAAAGATTCAAAATAAATGAAGCAAAAATTGGTAGAACTAAAAGGAGAAACAGAAAAATCCACAATTATAGTCAGAGATTTCAATACTCATTCCTTAATAATTGATAGAATAATCAAAAAGGATATAAAAGATTTAAAGAACACTATCAACCATAATTGATATTTATAGACTATGTTATCCAACAACAGCAAATACACACTGTTTTTAAGTACAAATGGAATGTTTACAAGATAGACCATAGTACAGGTCATAATCAAGTCTTGATAAAGTTAAAAGTATTTAAGTGATACAAAGTATATTCTCTGACCATAATGGTATTAAAAGGAAAATTAGAAAGTATTTTGAACTGGATGAAAATGATAACACAGCATATAAAAATGCATGGGATGAACCAAAAATAGTACTTAAGAGGGATATAAAATTAAACTGTATTAGAAAACAAAAAAGGTATCAGCTTCCACCATAAGAAACTCAAAAAAAAAAAGAACAAATAAAAACAAAAGTATTATAGAATAAAGGAAATAGTAAATGTAGGAGCAGAAAACAATAAAAAACTAAAAGGCAATAACGAATATGAATGAAATCAAAAGTTAGTCCTTTGAGAAGATCAATGAAATTGATAGACCTCTATAGCCAGACTGATCAGGAAAAAAACAAGAGACATGAATTATCATTATGAAGAATGAGAAAGTTCACAAAGTACAGATTTTAGAAATATTAAACAAATAAAGAAATATTGTGAAAATTCTACCAATAAATAATGTCAATAAATTTGATAGCTCAGATGAAATGGATAAATCCCTCAAAAAATACAATCTACTGAATGTAACTTAAGAAGGAACAGAAAACCTGAATAGCCCTTTATCAATTAAAGAAATTGAATTTAAAGTTAAAAATGTCCCACAAAGAAAACTCTGTATCCAAGGGCTTCACTGATAAATCCTATCAAACACAAAGTCTTTCAGAAAACTAGAGAGAAAAGAATACTTCTCAACTTATATTATATGCCAAAACTTCCCTGATATCAAAACCAAAGACACTGAAAGAAAAGAAAACTACAGAAGAATTGTATTCAACAGTATATTAAGAAATACTAATCAGGCAGAGTGCGGTGGCTCACGCCTGTAATCCTAGCAATCTGGGAGGCCGAGGCAGGTGGGTCACTCAAGGTCAGGAGTTCGACACCAGCCTGACCAAGAGCGAGACCCCATCTCTACTAAAAAATAGAAAGAAATTAATTGGCCAACTAAAAATATATAGAAAAACTTAGCCGGGCATGGTGGCGCATGCCTGTAGTTCCAGCTACTCGGGAGACTGAGGCAGGAGGATCGCTTGAGCCCAGGAGTTTGAGGTTGCTGTGAGCTAGGCTGATGCCATGGCTCTCTAGCCCAGACAACAGAGTGAGACTCTGTCTCAAAAAAAAAAAAAAAAAAAAAGAAATATTAATCAGATGGAGTGGTGCTTATCCCAAGAATAAAGGGTTAGTTTAACATTTGAAAATCAATCACTGAAGTTTACCATATTAACAAATTAAGAAGAAAAAATCTTATGATCATTTCAATAGATTCAGACATAGCATTTAACAAAAATCCAACATCCATTGCTGATAAAAACTAGGTATATGTGAAACATTTTAAGAAACTGCCAAACAATAATCAAAACTCTCAGCAAGTAAGAAATAGAAAGGAACTGCTTCAATCTGATAAAGGGCATCTACAGAAAACCTCTAGCTAACATCATAAATAATGGTGGATAATCAAATGCTTTCCCCTAAGATCAGTTAAAAAAAAAAAAAGAATATCCACTCTCACCACTTACATTCAACATTTTACTGGAGATTCTAGCCAGTGCAATAACCCAAGTAATGAAATATTATGAAAAAAGTAAAATTGTATTTATACATCATTGGCATTATCAACTATGTACACAAATATATGAATTCACAAAAGAGCTACTAACACTAATAAATGAGTTTACTAACATTACAAGATGCATGATAAATATAAATAATTAATTATATATTTATATACTTGCAAGGGACAATTAGAAATTCAGATTTATAAAACAATGTCATTTACAATGTCATCAAAAATGCATAGGGATAAATCTAACAAAGGATGTGAAAGAGTCGTACACTGAAAACTACAAAACATATCTGAGAGAAATTAAAGAAAATCTAAAGAAATAAAAAAGCACAATGTGTACATAAGTTAAAAGAGTCAAAATTCTTAAGATAAGAATTTTTCCAAAATTGATACACAGACTCAATACAATCTAAATAAAAATTGTAGCAGTTTGTTTTTGGAAGAAATTTACAATGTGATTCTAAGATTCACATGGAAATCCAAAGGACCAAGAATAGCCAAAATAACTTCGAAAAGAACAAAGTTGAAAGACTAACATTACCTAATTTCAATATATTATAAAGCTACAGTAATCAAGACATGTGGTATTGGTGTCAAGATAGATCACAGAAAATGTTTTTTTCTGAGATGGTCCAGATAGTAAATATTTTAAGCTTTTCAGGACATATAAGTTCTCTGTCACATTTCATTCTTTTTATTCTTTCTTTGGTTTTACATTCCTTTAGAAATATAAAAACCACCCTTAACTCACAGGCAATACAAAAACAGGCTATGAGCTTTACTTGTTGTATAGATAGATCAATGGGGCCTTGGATTGGTGACCCCAAGATAGACAAATTGTTAGAACAGACTAGAGACTCCAGAATTAGACCTACAATAAATTGACAACTGATTTTTGGCAAATATGAAAAGGTAATTTGGAGGGGAGGAGGGAGACAGTCTTTTTTAACAAATGGTGCTGGAAAAATTGTATAGAGACATGCAAACATAAATGAATTCAATAGGTAGCTCACTTCATATACAAAAATTGAATCAAAATGGATCACAGACTTAAATTTAAAAGCTAAAACTGTAACTCTTCCAGAATAAAGCATGGGGAAAACCTTGTAGCCTTGGATTATAAACTATTTCTTAGATATAACACCAAAGGGATGATCCATAAAAATAAACTGACAAACCATATTCATCAAAATTTGAAACTTTTGCTCTTGAAAGATACTGTTAAGGGAACAAAAAGACAAGCCACAAACTGAGAGCAAATATTTGCATATTAAAGTCTTTATATTCAGAATAAAGAACTCTTGATACTCGGTAAGAAAATAAAAAATGAAATTTTTGAAAATGGGCAAAAGATCTGAACAGATATAGCTCACCAAAGAAGATATATAGATGACAAATACATGAAAAGATGTTCAACATCACTATTCATTAGTGAAATGCAAAGCAAAACCACAATGAGATACCATTACATACCTATTAGAATGGCTAAAATGAAAAAGACCAACCATAACAAGTATTACAGAAGATAGGGAAACAATGGAACTCTCACACACTGCTGGGGGAGCATATAAAATGGTACAACCACTTTTGATTATTGTTCGACCGTTTCTTAAAATGTTTCACATACACCTAGTACATAATCTAGCCAGTCCACTCCTAGGTATATAGCCAAGAAAAAACAATGCACATTGTACTTTTATTTTTGGTTTTTGTTTTTTAATCTTTAGAGATGGGGTCTCACTATGTTTCTTAGGCTGGTCTCAAACTCCTGGACACATGGGTGCAATTTTTAAAAATGCAAATTTGAAAATTCAATCTTCTGGCTAAAGTAGATAGAGGCAGCTTGTCCTAGCTGTCTTCTCCTTGCAAGATACACACTTCATTGCCTCCTCCACCATGATGAGGAAAGCTGCTGCTGATAGTTTTCTAACTGAAGGAGGTGCCCACTCAGGAAAGAAGTGAGGAGAGAAGACTTTTGGCTTCCCTCAGGATTTCTTAACACTGTTGTTTGTATAGATAGACAATAATCTGAAAGCCTTGGCCAGAAAGGCCAAATGAAATCACCCAGAAAGTATCAAGAAAATCAGTTATCAAGCAGAGAGGCCCAGAAGTAAAATCATGGGGGGAAGTCAGCATTAAAAGAACTAATAGTGACTTCACTAATTTAAATTTCACAGACTTAAATTTAAAAGCTAAAACTGTAACTAGTGATTAGTGAATTCAGGAAGTTAAAGTAAGGAAGGTCAACAGTGTCAGAAAACTGAAAACTCCACAATGTACAGGAATATGTCTGCCTTGTTTACTAATATATCCCTAATATCAAGTCACACAGTAGGCACTGAATAAAATGACTGGTGACTGGATGGATGGGACATAATATTACGGGACATAATAAAATCAATTTTCTGACTTAGGAATTTACTAATTACTTTGTATTAAAAAAAAATGCTTTAGTAGAGAAGACCAAAGTCAGTCTGCAGTTGGTTAAGGGTTGAATAGGAGGTCAAGAGGCATTTTGTTAACAAAAAGTTCAAGAAACAAAAGACTAAAAAGGCCAGCATTCCCATTCAAAGTTTCCAGCTAGGATTAAAGTCTTTAGACCAACCATATACTGTTCTTGAACTTCAGACACAGTTCAGACTGTTTGGAACAATTTTAGTCCTTTGGGAATGCCATCATTAAAACCAGAAGTAAAGTACTAACAGTCCAGCTGTATCTATAAATATTTTAAAAACATATGCAACAAGTAAAACCTCCCTCTTTCCTCTCAGGAGACATGTGATCTTAGCCTGACTCCTGTTTTGAATTAGAAATGATCCCTTCTCCTGAACTCTTAGGATGATTTTGAAAAAGTTTTTGAAATGAATTTCCTTGTAGGAGATTACAATAAATCATCCATATACCGTAAAATTTAATGTGGAAGTACCAGGTACAGCAAATCAACATTTTAGGCATGTAGTCAACACATGATTGGAAAGTCATTTTATTTCCATACTTACATTCTTAGTTATTCTTAGGATTAATAAAATTATTTTTGGAGTGGATCTTGGACATAGGGAACTGTAATGTTGTTAATACTTCTCCCTTTCACACACAGACACACAAAGCAAAAACACAACACAAAACCAAATGAGCTAAAATTTTAAATACACAGACGTAAATTTCACAAAACAACTTACCAACTTTTTTTTTCTTTCCCAAATGTTAACATTAACTTGCATCAACTGGATGTTCATTCTTCACATTTCCCATTCCATTAACAAAATTCTGATTTCCACTTACTGAAACTGACATTCAAAGTTATTAGATCACCTAACAATTCTACCTATAAACTTTAGCAAGCACATTTTGTTTCTAAACAGTACGTTAAACAAAATATTCCTTAACACTGAATCTAAACCATGAACAAAAATACCTCTTTTTTTAAAGCCAAAAATCTCTCACAACACTATGTTTTTCCCTGAGCTGTCTTAGCTGGTTAAGTGGAAAGCAACAAAAGACCATTCTGCTTTGAATTTCTAATCTGATTTTTAAAAAGTCACTTTCATCATATTTCAAGATTTTTCATGTATAATATTAATAATAATGTTTCTAGGGCACTAAATTTCTCCCATTATTGCATTACTTCACAGAGCAATGCAAAATAGAGGCTAGCCTCCACCCTGCCACCACTCTGTACTCCACATGGATTAGACTCTGAGAGAAAACCACAAATAAATAAAGCCTCATACATTTGCTCCTTGACATAAATGCTTTGGATACCTAAATTGCCTGCTTTGTGTCCAAAGCGCCTCCTCATTCAATTATCTTTCAATGTATTGGATTCCAAAGCCTTGCTGAGGTTCTAATGATATTTAACACCTCTCCTCAACACCCTCTAATGTTCTTTTAAACACAGTGGGCATGATTTAAAATCTCAAAACACTTTGTTGACTTCAAGTAGTCTATGGTTGTGGCATTTAAAATCCTGTCTTCATATCCTGTAATCAAGGAAGGTTTCCTATATTATTTGACCCTCTTGCTATGTTGAAGGTAAAAATCTCACTATTCACACAAGATTATCATTAACCTAAAGCACAGAGCTT
>CAUYRT010064304.1:0-30244 GCA_963574885.1 Lepilemur ruficaudatus
GCTCAAGGTCAGGAGTTCGAAACCAGCCTGAGCAAGAGCGAGACCCCGTCTCTACTAAAAATAGAAAGAAATTAATTGGCCAACTAAAAATATATGGAAAAAAAATTAGTCGGGCATGGTGGCACGTGCCTGTAGTCCCAGCTACTTGGGAGGCTGAGGCAGTAGGATTGCTTGAGCCCAGGAGTTTGAGGTTGCTGTGAGCTAGGCTGATGCCATGGCACTCACTCTAGCCCGGGCAGCAGTGTGAGACTTTTTTTCAAAAAAAAAAAAAAAAAAGAACCAGTTTCACAGGATCCGGAACTTGATCAAATGCTAATTATTACTACAATATTTCTGTATCTGTGACATAGGAACACTATCTATGAAAAGCAGCAGATTTTTCACAACCATTTCTATCATGAAAGTGGTATGTTTGCATTAAAATATATTTATTACTTCTCTCAGAATTTTAAAGGCTTAGATTTTCATTTGATTTACTGTAAAACCTGCAGGAAGCTAAATCTTAACAAAACAGAGTCAATTCTTCATAACAGAAAAAGCATTTGTGGCTATACAAGTTTGGAGAATAAAAAGTAATTCAGATAAATGGACTTTCTAAAGGGCTTTGTTGGAGGCATAAAAACACTTTCAGAAATATGATATAAAGTTATACCAGAAACTATAGAGTTGGCTTTTAAATAAATGTTAAGTAGGAATGTCCTGCTAAGCCACTACAGTAACAGTAACGTGTATCCTAACTGGTATTCCTAGCTGGCAGCTTTCTAGATGGGCAGACTCCTGTGACTCACTCTGTCCAGATATTAGGCCTTTGTCCTGAACTACCTGTTCTGAATGCAAACAGATGTGGAGCTCTTTACTTGGTCTCCTCTGCATCACCCCACCTCACCTTCCAGACTTCCTGTTACAATCTTGGCAATGCTGCCTGGGCTCCCCTAGGCGGTCCTTTGCCTAGAAAGGACCAGGTTTTCTGATAGCGCAGCAGCCCAGGTGGCATTCTTGCTGATCCTGAAGCTGTACTGACAGAGGTAGCAGTCTCCACCGGGACAGACAGAACATCTCCCTGTTCCAATTTAAAAATCACAGCCTTTCTGCACACACACAGGAGGCGGAGATAATATGCACAGTGCAGCTGGACAGCTCTTTTCTAAAGCATCAGGCCCAGCGATTTGAAGAGGCCTTCAGGGTAGAGCTATTATTTGGGGAATGCAAGGTGGCTAGCCCAGCAGCTGGAACAGGGATCTCACTGGGGCAAGGAGAGTGACCCAGATGGCATGCTGTCAGGGAGAGCAGTCATTCAGGAATGGAGGCAGGCAACTGGCCACAGAGAGGTACAAGAAAACCACATCAGGTGGTTGTCCCATCAGCACAGAGCACGGGTCAACAAGGAACCAAAAGCAGCAAGATGGTAGAGATACAGGCAGTAGTCAGCGTCGGGAAGATTTGGAAGCAGGTGACCAAGCTAGGAGTAAGGTTCAGGGGAGCACAGCATTATAGAGAAGAGAAAACCGAGGTTCAAAGAGGCTATCTAGTTTTGCCAAAATCACGCACATAATATGTGGGGCAGTCAGAATTTGAGCTGAGGACAGTCTGCCTCCAAAGATACCATTGCTGTATTCACACTGTCATTTGTCACAATTAGTATTTATTTAATGCCAAATCTTTGAGAACACAGTTCCCAATGCATATTTCTCCTCACATCATTTATTTTTCCCCTTCAAATTATATTGTTTCATAGATTAGAGACTTTTAAAAAAATTAGTCTAAATTTGCTTCCAATGGCCATGGGAGGGGTAGTCAAGAGGAAAGCGGGGTGCTGGATGAACTTCAGTTCCTGAGGGGTCCCCAAGAAGAATGTGAACCCAAAGCAGAGACCAAAACTTGGAGAATGGGGCCAGAGTGTGTTTGGCGAGCCCAGGCTGGATGCAGAAAACATTAGCTCCTCCAGTGAAGTTTTTGCAGCATTCCACAGTATTTCACAGACACACAGTGGGGGCAGATGGCTCTAACAAGGTCCAGCTTCAGCCCTAAGGAACTGCGAGGAGCATAGGTAAACATGGATTTTTTTTTTTTTTTGGTGTAAATATTTATTGCAATTCTCTTGATTTTTAAAAATTTATACTTTATGTTCAAGAAAATTGAAAATAATTTAAATGGCAATCTCCAACTTTCCTCCTAAATGTCATCTTTATAATAAAAATATTTTTTATGTATTTATATAACATAAATATTTTAAACTAAAAGGTGGTCGGTCTTGTATCCTTTCTACCTTTGATAACAGCCAACACTGGAAGGTCCAGGTTTAGTCTTTAGACTAAAGTTTATTTGGTATTTCAGAGCGCCACCTGGTGGATTAATTAACAATAACAGCACAGAGTGAAAGCGAATTGTAAAACCGGCTCTGAAATAACGGGTATTGGGACCCTGTGATGCTCATTCCTTCTCTTGTCTTTTCCCTTTCCTTTAGATCTTGTTCTTTCTCCACCCACCCCCCTTCTCTCCCTCTTTTCATTTCCTACCTAACCACTCCTTCTCTCCTGTTTGTTTACACCTTAAGCTTGTCCATGCCATCTATCAGTATTGCTGAGTCCTCAGAGTGGCTAAGGAACTTGCTTACTTATGCCTGATTTAGTAAACATCTAAGAGGTCTCTAAATATCAAGTAGAAAGGCAAATATATCTGAAGTTGCAGAATTCAGTTATCTTCCAGAGATTAAATCTTTCTACCCAGGGATGGGCTTGTGTTTCCCCAAGGTGAAGATTTTATTTGCATGTCTGTTTTACACGTAAACATTCATTCTTATAGAACCCCTCTTTCCTATTTTATTTGTAAGTAATGGCTAAAGTTGACTCATTTTCAGTGTGTTAGCTTATTGCTCTGATTCTACTAAATGACTCACGGGCAATATGGATGAATGGGATGGGAATGTACAAGACAGCGGGGTAGAGAGACTGAGGACCTGGAGACCTCATGATTTGTCCACAGGGGTGTACGTTATTCTGATCCAGCTGGTTCTTCCAGTTTTTTAAGGGAAGCCAAAAGGCTTGATTTTTATGAGAGATCTTTAAGTATTTAAATGTTAGCAAATTTTCAAAAAAATGCCTGCAGGCCATAAATGGCCCAGGGGCCAACCTCTGATTTAAAAGTGATGGGATTATAGAATATGAGTAGAAAAAGCACTGTGAGCAAATGACTTTCACTATTCCTGTGGACCTCTACCACCTCTTTATCTGTGAGTCTGCATTATATACCACCATTCCTGACATAATCACATCGCAGTGTCATGAACAACTCATCAACATAAAAAGACATTGGAGTACAAATGTACAAAATGGCTTTTTAAAGGCAATGGCTAGTTTCACCATATCCCCTAACACCAATATAAAATAAAATTTGTGCACTAAAGATAAACATGAAAATAAATACACTATTGCATTTTTTACACCCTGAGATATGTATATGCCAGTTAAAGACCAAAGCACAAGATGTACAGAAAAAGAAAAGACACAACAATGGGTTAAAAAGAGATCTTTTTCTTCTGTTTCAACAGATACCAAGGATACCAAGGATTTTTCTAAGTGTTTCAATCCCGGTTACTTGATAGTAGCATTTACATTTCACAAGTGAAGATCAATTTGCAAAATCGTCCTAAGACTTACAGGGTCTAGCTGTGTATCAGTGGGGACAGGCCAGGTTATTCTGCAGCATCAAACAACCTGAAAAGTCTGAGCGGCTTAAACCAACAACGTTTATTTCTCATTCGTGTGCATATCCACCATGGGTCAGCAATGAGCTTTGCTTGCTCATGGAAGTCACTGACAGAGACTCCGTCGTGACAAACACAGAGGCAGGGAAGAGAGAACATGGTGAACCCTGTGCTGGCTCTTAAAGCTTCTTCCCAGAAACGACACACATCCCTGCCACTTGCATGTCTTTTTGTTTTGTTTTAAAATTTTGATGTATTTTAACTGACAAAACTTGAATGTTTATCATGTACAACATGATGTTTTGAAATATGTATACATTGTAGAATGGCCCTGCTTACATGTTATTAGCCAAAGCAAGTCACATGACCATGCCTGCCATCCACACAGGGGTGGGGGTCAGGGTGGGGGTGGGGAACAATTGTTCCTCAGGAAGAGGTACTGAATGTTGGTAAGTGATAGTCTTCCACAAGCCTTAAAATTACCTTACACCTAGAACTGTAGTCTACTAAATAGGCTCATCTGCACATTCTCATTAGATCCTGATAACACCCGGGGTGATGCCACGTGCAGGAAGGGTGGTGGTGGGCAGCAACAGCTGGGCAATGCAGAGTATTTAAGCAGAACTAACTCATCAGTGTTAACCGCTTCTGCTATTTCTGGTCTTCCACATCAGCCAATTGGTCTGGCAGAAAGGGTGGGACAAAGCCAGACCAATTTTAGAAGGAAAATCACAGCTGCTTCCAAACCGCTCTCGTGTCCACCAGTTTCACACACCCTACTTTCTGCCTTTTGAATGCTCCCAAGTCCTCATACCCTCTCATAGCCCCAGGAATGGAGTGGGAGGGGCCAGAGGGGAGATGACTGACAGGACAGGGCTACAGTAAGACATGCTGAGACCCACTGGAGGATGAGAAGTCTTCTATTCTGAGGTCATCAAGCTATGCTACAGTGTAGCTACATCCCTGGCTAGTGACAGAATATATAATAAGAACATAAGGTGCCTGCTCCCAGTGAACCCTTGTTGGATAATGGCTAATAATAACATGATGTAACGGGGAACAGTTGAGCATATGCTTCTTAGTTGATAAAACTCAGCCAGTGCTTTCAGTGGCATTAGGCCTTTGGTCAGGGACCCAGGGTAGCTTATATATCACTCTTGTCCCAGCTGTCAATCTGGCTCTCTGCTTTTGCCACAGTTGTAGGTAAATTCCTCTCTCCATAGTCACCATAGTCACAGCTGCTTTCTCTCCTGGAGTGATCGAAACGCAGATAGCAGCAGTTTGTAGACTGAGTCCCTCTGTTCCTTCCTGGGTTACTGCCTCCATCCTGGGGCTCCGGGTACTGTGCTGCACTCCCTGGGGGTGTAGCAAGCGGGGTCCCCTTGTCTCTCACTGGGACCCCTTTGCTCTGGGCAGTGGAGCACAGTGTGTAAGCACACAGGTGCTGCCAGCAGACAGGTCTGAGCTCCAATCTACTTCCATCGCTTGCCAGGTGACTGTCCTTCAACAACTCTCTCTTCCATTAACTCATTTTTAAAGTGGAAATGATAATAATAGCACCTACTGCCCATGGTTGTTGCAAGGGTCAAATGAGTTCTGGTGGTAAAGCATTTATCATAATGTCTGACCTGCAGAAAGCCCTCAATTATGCTAGCTGCCACTGTGATTTTAACCATGATGATTATGATGTGCTTCTTTTTTTTTCTGAGACAGAGTCTCACTCTGTTGCCCAGACTAGAGTGCCATGGCATCAGTCTAGCTCACAGCAACCTCACACTCCTGGGCTCAAGCAATCCTTCTGCCTCAGCCTCTCAAGTAGCTGGGACTAAAGGCATGTGCCACCATGCCCGGCTAATTTTTTTTATATATAGATATTTTTAGTTGGCCAATTAATTTCTATGTTTAGTAGAGACAGGGTCTTGCTCTTGCTCAGGCTGGTTTCGAACTCCTGACCTTGAGCGTTCCGCCCGCCTCGGCTTCTCAGAGTGCTAGGATTACAGGCGTGAGCCACCGCGCCCAGCCATGATGTGCTTCTGAGCTGTGCAGACCATATGTCATTGGGCCTGGGTCTCCGGGGCCCTGCTGTAAAGCCCTCCTTTTATTCCACCAGGAAAGTGGCTCCTGCACTCTCTCCCTAACCCAGCAGAGTAAGGAAGCCACGTGCCATCCCCCCTCCAGACTCCTCTCATTTTCTTCTTCTCTCAGAAACAAAAGTACAATGACTTGAACTTCCCTGACTACCCGCTTCCATCCATGAACCTGGGGCTGAAGTGCCTCCTGGGCCAACCCCCTAGCCCAGCCTGCACTTTCTATTCAGTCCTTCTGTCTTTGCAAACCTTGTTATTCCAAAGTTACATACAGAACACTCCACAAGATGCCTGCTATGCACCAGGCAAATTAATACTCTGCTGACCACCGAATAACAACAATGTGAATAAAGGAAATAAAAATTAGCTTTAAAATGCTGAGGAAATTACATCTATTCAATTCAGATGCTCAGAAAATCTAAGTCATCTTAACTCCCAAATTCTAAAGTTTCATTACTTTTTTTTTTCCTTCCTCATACTGCTGCCTACTGCCCATTATTCCTATTGAGCAAATGTAGAGCAAATTAATTTGTTTTTCATCTTTTGGCAGGTTTCATAGTATTAAAGGAAAATAAAAGTGTTTTATTGATTTGATGGTGAATCTGAAAGGCTTTCAGATCTATCCTCAAGTCAATGAGTGCTCTAAGCATATAGATCATCTAAAATAAAATAACATAAGGGCTTAAAAATGAAGAAAGAAAAGGAATAGCTGTCATGTCATCAGAGTCCTCTGGAAAGCAAACTTTAGTGCTAAATCTACCAACAAATTGCTAGCATAGTGTAATGTAGTGCAAATAGCCCCAGGGTGGGAAGGCATCTGTTGTGTGCAAGGAGCAGAAAGAAGGCCCCACATACCTACAGCATGGTGGTGAAGAGGTAACCAGGGTAAGATGTCAGAGAATGGGGTGGTAAAGTGAGTTATTAGCCCCAACCTGTCTCCCTCACACACACACACATATCCATGTCCTTTGACAGGTAACTTTGCAGTACCTCCCACAAAAGAGAAAGTATATTTCCCACTCTTAGACTTTGGGTTTGCCATGAAATTTTCTTTGGTCAATGGGAAATTGCAGACATCACAAGAATTTTGTTCAAATGCTTAGGTACGGTCTCTTGTGCTCTGTCAGTGCCTATCGGTGCCTGGTCCCAAGAGGAAAATAAGAGACGTGGACAGAACCTCCCCAAGCCAAACTGCTGCATGAAGCAAAGCTGCCCGATCCCTAGAGCCTAGGTCCCTGCAAAACCCGCAGGCATGTGAGCAAACCAGCTTAAACTGGCAGAGCTGCCTTGGCTGACCAGCAGGTCCATGAGAAAAAGAGTTGTTTTAAACCAGGGTTTTTAGGATCTTTTTCACTCAGTATTATTGTGGCAATATCAAACCAACACCAATAGTGATACTTACATTTTTTACTTAAGCAGAATGATGGTGTCATTTACTGAAATGAGGAAGTTCTAGAAGAGGAGCAGGTTGAGGAAAAAACTAGAGTCCTGTTTTGGCTGTGTTGAACTTGAGATGCCCATCTAATAGATGTTGGGAGATGTTCTCTTATTGTCTTGGAATCACCAATAAGGCTTGCACTGAAAAGCAAATGTCCTTAGGACCCCACATTCTAAAGACAGCCACCAGTGAACCGGCCAGCATCTGTGACCAGAGACAACCCACACAGGGCTTACTCAGAGGAGGCAGTCTGACTCTACCACCTTCCAACTCCCGTCCTCCTTCCTGTAGTCATAATAAGAGGATGACTAGAGGAAAAAGAGGTCAGCCTTGGGGACAGAGCAGTGATGGTGGAGAGAAGCTGCTCCTTCTGGGAGGAGGTACTTTTCCTAGCTTCAAGCAAGTGATGGGAGGCTCCAAGAGAAACTCACAATGGAGCAGCATTGCTTTGAGCTGCCTTTGCAAGGAGAAGAGTAACCTCTTGTTCCTGGGTTAATGCTTGCTACAGGCCCACCAGGATGTTGGGCAAGAAGAGTGTGGTGAACAAGTTCTTAAGAGAGCTTGGCATCTGCCCCTGAAGTTTGGGATCTTCCAGAGACTGGTGCCTACTTTTGGTCTAGAGTTTGCCTAAGCTAAGTGGTCTCTTCTGGTATAGCCCATGTCAGAGGGTGTAAAGGGACTGTAGTGTCAAGTGCCACGGGAGAAGGTATTGGGGACTGCGTCCCTTCCCAGTTCTCAGCCATGCCCAGAGGGTGTGGAGGGGACCACAGAGATTCCTTCGGGTCCTTGTGGAGAAGCAGGTAAGTCAGCAGAAGGGCAGGAGCCATAGGTTGCCTACTCAGTGAGATACCCAACTCTCTAAGGAGTATCAGTGACAGGGTATAGCTCATCGCTGCCAAAGAAAAGCACCCACACCACCTCAGAAGAAGAGGCCAAGGGAGGCTGGTCCCTTAAGGAGACCTCCAGTTTTTCTCTGCCCCATCTCTTCCCCATCTTCTCTGGGGGAATGAGAACTGGAATCGCAAGCCAGATCACAATCGCTCTATACTCAATGCAGCCAAGACCACAGCTCTAGCTTTCTAGTTTAATAATGAAAATGACTGAATAATTATGGAATCGGGCCAAGATAACGTTAAGGGAGCCACTAACCCATGGAAAGGAATACAAGCAAACACAATTAAAAACAGTAAAATAAGTAAATAAATAAAACCATTTTATCTTTACATCTCTATGACTTGAGACTCCTCACCTAACCAATTATACCTATTAGACATTTCTGTAGAGACATCAAGTTGGTTATATGAGTCTGGAGCTTAGAGGAAAGAGGATGGAGAGAGAGATTTGCAAATCATGGGCATAGAGATGGGACCCTGATGACAGTTAAAGCCGTGGGGCTATGTGATGCCATCTAGGGAGAGCTGTACAGACAGAGAAGAGTCCTGGGACACTCCACTTTCACACATTAGGCAATGGTAGAGTGAGCAAATCACAGTTAGAAGTGGACTTTGAGATAAGAGAAAAACAGTAGTGATGTTGTGTCCCAGAAGAGAAGAAAATATTTCATAATGAAGAGAATAGACAACTGTGACGGCATTTGGAGGTGGGGACTTTGGGAAGTGGTTAGGTCATCAGGTCATAGGAGTGGGGTCCTCATGATGGGTTAGTGCCCTTATGAAAGGACATGTAAGAATTTGCTTCCTCCCTCTGGTCTCTGCCTTGTAAGGACACAGCAAGAAATGGCCATCTGCAAGCCATGAAGTGAGCCCTCACCAGGAACCAAATCAGCTGTTGCCTTGATCTTGGACTTCCACCCTCCAGATGTATGAGAAAGAAATGTTGTTTAAACTACCCAGTCTACAGTGATATGGCAGCTGGAACGGACTAAGAGGGAAGCAAAGATACCAAAACAGCCAGTAAGAGAAGAATCCAGACACTGCCACAAGAGCACGTGGAACGGGCTGAGGAGAGATTGAGAAGAGGGCGTGGAGATAGACAACCCCTCAGGAAGGTCTGTTGGCAAGAGGAGCAGAGCCACGGAGTGGTAGCTAGGAGCCTGGGGGAATGCAGAGAGACGGGAAGGTTTTGTGTCATTCAAGAAATGAAATTTTGTGGGCAAGTCACATTCAAGGGAAGAATCCAGAAGAGAGGGAGAGGATGAGCATGGAGCAGAGTCCCGGCAGCGGTGGGAAACACAGACACCGCCCTTGCTGCATGCCTCGCCTTGCTCTGAGTGCTTCCCAGAAATCCATCCCTTTAATCTTCACAATAACTCTGTGAAGAAGATAACATTAACTGGCACATTTCACAGATGGGGCAACCGAGGCATGGTGAAGTTACCTAATTTTCCTAAGCTCACCCACTTGCTTTGGCCACCAGAGCAAACTGCTACAGGAGCCATGTCCCCAAGAAGTGACAGGGTTTGGGACCAGGGCAGATGAGGAGAGGCTGGCATCCAATAAGGCTCAGGAACACAGAAACAGGAACAAAATGGAGATTATACTTACAGACAGAGAGAAAGTGTGTGATCAACTGTGATGGAATGATGGGGGCTGGGGGGTTTGCTGCATTATTTATCTCAACTAAGCACTATATAAGGCAAGATCATCAGATCAAAGCAAATAGGGAATATTTAGGAGAAAAGAAAAGAAGTAAAATAGTCATTTTAGGGAATGGGAACACTAACATGGTAAGGAAATAAAGTAGAATTATGGTGCTGTGGCCATGAATCTAGAGAGAGCCTAGCTAACACTCTTGAGTGTTTCTTCTCCACGTTAGTCAGCTATTCAGGTTCAGGGTTTTTATCCAGTTTTGAGAGAGGGAGGGGGAGAAGAGGGGGCAAGGATATTTGTAGGGGCACGATTATAACAGCCGATCAAGGAATCTGGATATGGAGGGAACCAACAATAGGAGAGAAAGAATGATAGCAAAGAGAGAGAGGGAGGAAAAGAGAGACAGGAGTCCACAGATTAAAGGTCCAAATGAAATCGAAGGACTGTTAGAATGGGAGGACTAGAGCAGGCCTGCTGGAAGCATGGAAGATCCTGATCAAGAGATGAATGCTTGAGGTAAAGATTTTGAGGGTAGTCCAGGAATTGGAAAGATCCACGTTAAGACTAGGAGTGGCGAGTGAGGCAGGGAGAACCAATCCAGGACCAAAGAGGCTCAGGTTCAAGGTGCAAATCACCAAGAACGAAGATGGGGAGTAGAAACAGGAAGACAGTGAAGCAGTCTGCGGTCAGCAGTGAATGAGGAGGAACCAGGGGGTCACAGGGAACAGCAACAGGGACAGGTGGGGGTGTGGGAAAGTCAGGATGCATAAACTTCAAAGGAGCTGAGTGTTTAAAGGAAGAAAGAAGAGACAAGGTCGTGAAGCAGTGGTAGGGTGCTAGAAGGACACGCGCCCCACCTCCGGGGCTGTGGTACTTGCACTCTGAGAAATGACAATAAACTGCCTCCGCTGGGGAGGGCTGCAGAGGAGGTGGTGTCCACAGGAAGCACCCAGGTTTCAATTAGGTCCAGCAGGTGGCAAGGGCGTCCAGAGCAGCAATTGAGGAAAGCTGGGAATAGAGAAGAGTTTGCTGTGACAGACTGAGAAAGTTCCAAAGGGCACATGGAAGAGTTTAGAGGTTGGGGTGGAGCAGGAAATCAGGTCAGATGCTTGGAAGTAGAGAATGGTAGTGGAGGGTACAGAGAGTATGGAAGCCCTGGGGCTGTATGTGTGGCCTAATGGGATTAGTTCTGATAAACCCCAGGGAGGGGAGATGTCCAGCTCAAGCTGAACAGCATGGGCCCCTGGGCAACAGACCTCTCCTGCTGACCTCAGAGTGTGGTGCCCTAAGTAGGGAGCCCGGGTGTGAGGCCTTCCGTCTCTATCTGTTGACAGGAGGAGCTGGCCATGCGGGTACCACAGCAGGGAGAGGAAGAGTTAGAAAATGAATTCATCTTAAGTAGGATAGTGATTAAATGTGTTAGTTATTAGAAAGATTCGAATTGGTCTGGTTGTTGCTGTGAACTGTAAAATTGCAAAATTCCAAGCATGCTTTTAAAATGAACTTACGCCCTCGACTACACTTGAACACTAATGACTTGAATGAATCCAAAATTAAAACACACATATGATTTACTTAGACGGAATAAGCACAAACAAGACCCTTCTTGAGGGTTCTGTCCTGCTGTGAACACTGATTAGAGTCCTCAGAACAGAAAGTATTCAGACTTGATTTTGCTGAAAATTGCAAGGTGACATTGGTGGGCATTCAGCTGTTATTTATAACAGACAATCTTCTGACAGATTGCTCTGTTTCTAGATAACACACCATATGATATATTAAATAGCTGTTTTTAAATGGGATATATCTATATATATAAAAGAGGTATTAAGTGAAGAGAGAGAGTATGGAAGCACACACTAGAAGGAGATATCTACCTATACATATAAAAGATTATTTTTTTCAGGGGTTACTTCTCAAGGGTCAAAATATTGAATGCTCTATTTTTAAGTTTCTGCAGTCTTTATATCTTTTTTACAGTGTTCAGTTGTAGCACAGAGGAATAAAGGATAAATAAATAAGGTTTTTATGTATCATGGCCAGTAGAGAATCTCAAAACTTAATCAAAAAGTCTTATTGTTCTTTGGATGAAGGTTGTCATTTAAGCGTGTCATTTAAGCACTACTGCACTGACTTGTGTATTTCCATAGTGCCCTACATTTCTTGTTCTTCAAGTAAAATTACATTTGCAGCAGGGTGTCCTAAACTAGACTGTGGTTTGCACAATTGGTGACCTAGGGATCTTCGTAGAAATCAATCAGTGTGAGTTGCTCATCACGGTGGCTCATGTTTGCCTTGAGAAGGAGATGCATTTCTTTTCTGGGGTGAGCAGGGATGCCCAGAAGAGGGACAACAAGGAGATGAATGGGATCGGATGGAGTCCAAGGCTCTGGTTTTGAATCATGATGGAGAGAAGGTTTAACCACAAAACTGAAGGGCATGGAGAAGAAACCCAGCCCTCCCACAACAGACAAAAGACCACAGTATAGAATTGACACAGTGCCCAGAGGCATTCTCAGAGCAGCTAAAGGAGCTCAGTGAGGAGGCAAGAGCAGGAAAAATTGAGTAGACAAGTTTCTAAACACAAGCAAATACCACTCTGGGGATGCCTGAAATAAGAAGGGAGATTGCAGGGAGGGAATAAAATGGTGGCCAAGTGCTGCCATGGTTTGGGCATTAATGTTAACAGAGCTGCATTTATAGCCCAGGCCTGGGGGAGGCTATCTGGGGCTCACGTGTACAGTATCAAACAAGGTATCAAGCATTAGTCAGCCTGTGCAAGAGTATGGGTCCCTAGCTCCTTCTCTGCTGGGGGTTCCATTGCATATTCCTTATTTCCATATTCCTGGTCCCTTAGAAAACTATGATTTACTATATCTGTAAGACTATATTTGAATTTAGGCCATAACTTCTTTAGCCTATTGCTGAAGACTGTCAAAGTACTTGGTTTCTCTTTTTAAACTCAAATTACTCCATGCTAATATCATAAAAACTCATGAAATCTTCAATTCACCTTTGAATTTTGATCTAATTTTCTATCACCTATTTCTACTTGACATTGTGATTTAAAAAATGTCCTCTTTGAGCATTTAATCAAACACTGATCACATAAGGGTTCATTTTTCAGAGAATAGACCCCTGAACTGAGAATCCTTGAAAATATACTTGATCTTTAAGTTAAAGAGCTGACTGTTCCTAAGTAAGAATAGTGGGGTTTAAAAAATGGAGGCTCAATGATATTTGTCACATGTCTGCATTCAGGTACTGGGCTGTACTTTTAGCAAAACTAAGTCTTTAAGAATGTGCCATAGGCTCTATTGGAAAGGACATAAATAATGGAAACTGGAGCCTGGAAAATGGCAAGCTGGCTCAGATTCTTGGAGCATCATTCATTAGATACAGCTGCAAAAGCTAGGAGTTATAAAAAATGCATGCAGGATTTCTTTTTAAGCATTAACACACCACTGCTTTAAATGTTGGTTCTGACTGAGAAATTCCTCCCTGCAGGTGCTTTTTACCCCTGTAACCTTAGTAAGCTGCCAGGAGACTAAACAAATTGCTAGCTTAAAAATTCATTATAGTATCTGTTCCCTTTCCAAGACATCAATGTATTCTATAATATTTGCTCTTCTGAATCCCAAGACTTTAATCTTCAAGGCCCTGTGTGCTTACATGACACCATCTCTTTTCCATTGTTAATCTACTGGATAGAGTTTTTAAAACATATCATACCCACAAGTCCTAAAAAGGGAAGTGAAAATGCCACTAGCCAACACATTAATTTCCCTGAAATAAGCAATATCAATAGTGATAACAAAGGTGATATCAAAGCGCTAGACTCCTGGGAAGGAAGCATGAAGTGCTGAACTACATAGTTTGCATTTACCAACAGATGTTGGCAAATGAATGATAAGATCCAGGGGCATGAATTCACTGTTAGAAGTCCACGAACAAGAGGAATTTGATTTCATGCCGCTATGAAGATAACATAAAATTATCAAGGATATAATAAAAAAGCATGATGTTCAGGATTATTTTAGAAATATAAAGGCTAGCCACCTGGGCAAAGGCTCAGACATAATACAGATGAAGCAGGTGACTGATTACCTTAACACATTTCAAAGACTCATAAAAAGGACCCAGGAACTAAAGCTGGCTATAACTCATACAGACCCAGTCAAGCATTTTGCTCCCTAGAATGTGCCCATAAGTAAAGGAAGGAAACCAGCCTCCGGAACCAGGGAAACTGACCCAGCCAAAGAGCAAAGGAGTCCTGAGAAAGTGACAAAAGAGTGAAAATGGGGGTTATTGATATTATTTTTAAATAAATTTTTGAAGTCTAGGTCATAATTAAGAACCATATTTTCTTTCTATGAGAGCCTGGGGCTGAATTCAGTTCTAAGAACTTGTCTAAAATGTAGTCCTTGGGCAAATATAGTAGAAATGGATTAAATGGTTAAAGGAATTAGAAGGCCTAACCAAAGAAAAAATTCATGGATTATTTATAGATAATGTTCCTGTTGTAAAGAAATACATCACTTTTTTTGAATGTAGTGATAGGCGGAGGCAAAGAGAACAATTTGATTAGATAGAGGTATAAGGAAAGCCATAGTAATAACCCTTTATGAGTTAAATTAGAAATAAGCAAAGTCACTTCAAAGAGACAGAATGGATAAGAGCATGATCTGACTATACCTTAACCTTGATGATGTTACTATGATGATAGTAGCATATCTGATGAGAGAATGTGTCAGTCAGAAGAGTAATCAGCCTAGAAACCCAGGAAATGGGGACTTGGAGTGAGCAGCAGGTACTCAGCACTGATGAGACGCAGAATCTGGGGATACGACAGGTTCACTCTGGAAGTGCTCCTGGCTATGGGGCTTGGATTTACACCAACTATCCCCCTGACCTGGAAGAAAGATTACTTGAAACCTTACATAACTTTACTTCAGTTCTGTCTTCACTTAGCAACTCTCTGACTGTTAATTCAGCCTTTCAGTCTTCCTGACACTGAAAGGATTCATTAGATGATAAAAACGAATATTTTAGTGACTGGAAAGAGATAGTCCCCATCAAAACTAATAAATCAACAATTGGATATATATGTCATTCCCCCATAAGTTAATATGAAACTGTCCTCTCTTCTTGTCTCAGGAGGCAGCTTTGAGGCACTGGCACAGAAACTTCCAGAACTGCAGATCTAAAGTCAGACCTGGATGATGGAAATTCCAGCACCCATGAGTCACCTTGGCGGCCAGCTAGCTGGCCCCCTTAAGTGGCTCTGTCATCTCATGTTACAAAAAAAGAAACATGTAAGAATACACGATCCACTTAATATCCTGTGAATTTAGCACTGACGATGTGAATCAGAAATCAACTATATAAATCAATAACTAATATTAAATTCATTAGATTGTGCAAGGATAGACACCTTATCTATCTTTTTTTGTTGTGGACCCTAACATAGTGTCTAACAGTTTAGGAACTCATGAAGTATTTTGAATAAATAGAGTGTTTAAGAAAAGAAAGGAAATAAAGAAGAAAAAATCCAGTTTCTTCCCAGAAGATTAAGCTACTGATGAGATGTGATGGCTTTACATATGACTATTATACCAAGTGGTTTCCATCCTTTATGAGGAGCCATTCATAAACATTTTTGGATGATAGAACTATGAAAACAGATCAGTCACGTAATTTAACTCTTCCTTATGGTACAAAGCTGTGAAGATGCAAGTTGTTCCTGCTTGAATATCAACATAAACTGAGGTTATCTTTAAATCACTTCCTATTTATATTTACTATCCTGCCTGCAGAAAAGAGACATCTGAAAGTCCATTGTGTTTACATGACTCAGGTACACAGTAGTCTACAGAGCTAAGTTTCAACAAAAAAAAATGATGGAGAGAAAATAAAGTGAGAATAATGACCCCAAAAAGGTGATAAACAGCTATCTTTCTGTTATGTTTATGTTATGAGGGAACACAAACCATAGTAGATAACTCAGGATGCTCAAATCTTTGTTATGGAGACTCAGCAAGCTTTTAACACACCATATAGACACTGCTGGGTCATTTCGCATTACGCTGTGTTGAAACGTTATGAGCTCCCGGCCATCTAAGCTATCCCTATGTTGTTATAAGCTTAGGGTTTAGGGTCCAAGGTAAAGACCTATTAAAATCTAGTGAGGACATATGCTAAGTGAAATAAGCCAGTCACAAAAGGACAAATACCGCATAATTCCACTTATATGAGGTACTTAGAGTAGTCATAGTCAAAGAGACGCAGAGCAGAATAGATGTTACCACAGGCTGGGGGGAAGGGGAGATGGGGAGTCAGTGTTCAATGCGTGGGGAGTGTCATTTTGGAATGATGAAGCTCTGGAGATGGATCGTAGCGATGGTTGCACCAACAATGTAAATGTACTTAATGCCACTGAACCATACATTTAAAAACTGATTAAAATGGTCAATTTTATGTATATTTTACCATGATAAAAAAAAATCTAGTGAGTATCTAGTCACTCACTAGACTGTGAAGGCACAATTTGAACGGGGTGAAACCAGCCACCCGGATGCAGCAGCCTCTTCTTCCTACTCAGATGTCTGGAAGATCAAATGTTCTGAGAATTAGTCTTCCATTCTGTGACCCTTAAGCAGACATATTAGAATGTCCCTTCCTTCCTGGGAGTAAAGGATTCTAAGAACTCAAGCATCTACCGCTAACAGCCATTGCTATCATTTTCTGAGGGCCCCCTGTGTGCCAGCACTGACCCCCGTACATAAGCCATTTCTTCAGAATGAGATTCCAGAACCTTGTGTCTGGCCCTGGCTTGACTCTCCTATTCACTCTTCTCCAGCTCTTTGTCTGACTCACTGCATTTCCCCAGAATGTACCACATTCTTTCCCCCCTGTAGCTCTACATACACGCACACTCGTACAAACACAAACGCAGACACAAAGACACACGCAGAGCTTTTCTTGTTTGCAAGTAGTTCCCTCTCTTCTCTACATTTAGCCAACTCTGGCACATCCAGCAGGCTTCAGTTCAACACTTCCGCTTCCTCTGATAAATATCCCTGGTCACAGCCTAAACCAGTGTTTCTCAAACCTGGGTCCAAACCTGGTGATTAGAATCACCTGGGAGGAGATTCAACTTTACTGATCCCAGGCTATACCTCCAGAAATTCTGATTTAACTGTTCTGTGGTATGACCAAGGCATTGGTATTTTTTTTTAAACTCTTCCTATCTTCTTATTTTATTACAATCACTTGAAAGCTTGGCTCTCCCCTTTGAAGCTCAAGTTTACCACGGTATCCATAAGGCCTAGAACAGTGTCTGGTACATAGTAATGACTTAATAACTACCTTGAGTTGCTTTCTTGAGCTAATTTTGTCCCCTGTGCATGACAGGCATTATCATCGCCATTTACAGATGAGCCAAATGAGGTTCAGAGAGGCTAAGTCATTTACCCAAAGTCACACAGCAAGTGAATAGCAGAGTCAGGATTAGAATTTAGCCCTCTGACTGAAAAATTCTCTTCATTATGCTACACTGCTTTCTGACTTCTGGAATAAGCTGCTCAGAAACAGGTAAGTTATTCCTAGTGAACAAGTCTGAAATAAAGACAAGACTAGAAACGATAAGTGCACTGTGAATAACTGGGTAACACATATCCAAAGATCACTCAATGTCCTAAGTACTTTTTGGAAACAAGCTTTTATGGAATCTGGACCTCAGATGATCAGCAGCATGCTGCCAAAGAGGATTAATCACCATTCCCAGAGGGCCATTTATTTCTCAGTGCTTAGAACTCTTTTCTAGTACTCCAGATCCAATAAAAATCGAAAATGGTTTTGACGTATCAAGTGTCTGAGCAACAACAACAAACTCAACTAAATCAGGAAGAGAAAATTGTGAACTATAATGGCCAGCTCTGACTTTCTTAGGCAACCACACCAGTACTACTGAGAGCCACCCACTCAGTTTTAGATACAATCTGTGATGCGTGTGTTCAAAATACAAACCAAGGACTTCAATTTTCCTGTGGCTGCTCAGTCCCGGCCACAGTATTTGTTTTTCCCCAAAGGCAAACACTGCTCCACTGCCTGGCCAGAGCAGAGAACTCACCATTATTCTAGATGCACCAGCATGAAACTGCTTTCCAAAATACAGGGCAGTTGTTGATTTCTGAGGTTTGCTAATGTCCTGAGATGAATTCCTACCGCTGAGGTTTCCCTTACTGCTCAGGAGAGGAGCTTGACTGCCAAGTGCCAGGTGGCACAGGAGTGACAACTGCTTACTTCTCAGTATCCGACCCCAGCTTTGTTAGGGAAAATTTATAGGCATATACAACAATAAGTAAACACTTGTACCCACGATTGAACCACACAGTACGCACAGCATGCACAAGTCTATGATTAAGATGGTGAGTCAGGCAAAAAGGCTAGGTCTGCGCGAGTGCTCTCGTTCTATGTTACAGACGTGCCACTATACAGTAAGTCTTGGCACAAATGAATAGAAAGAGCATTTTTATTATCCTGGAAGTTAGGAAGTTTCACAACCATCTCTCCAAGATTACCAGTGCAATCTTTTGGAACTCTGCAAGAAGGCCTATAACTTTCACTGGGAAACCATAGTAGTTAGGAGTAGACTGAGTGTGAGGTCCCAGTTCCACTGCTTATTAGTGTTGGAATCTTGAACAACTTGTTTAACATCTCTTAGCTTTCTTTCCTTAATCTATGAAAGGGAAAAGGAATAATAGCTAATAGGGTTATTGTGAGAATTAAATGAGATAATACAAGTAAAATACTTAACACAGACCCAGTTTTTTGTCTCATTTTGTTTTTGTAGAGATGGGGTCTCACTGTGTTTTCCAGGCTGGCCTTCAACTCCTGGTTTCAAAGGATCCTCCCATCTCAGCCTCCCTAAGCAGGTTTTTTTTTTTTAAGTGTTCCATAAATGGTAGTGTTTGACACAGTGAGTTACAACTTTGATAGTTCCTGTAATCTTCTCCCACTTGGTCTTGGTTCTATGGAAGGCCTCTTCCCCGGCAGCCAGTTCCCTGGGTCCCATGGTGCCTCACGACCATAGCCACCTCTCTTACATTTCCTGCGCTAATATTCTAAGAGTCTACAGATGGCTAAATGAGTTGTATAATCAAAACAGCTTTGAAGTCAGAGGACGGTGAAGTCACTCTGGCCTGAAACGATACAGGAAGGCTTGGAGCAGGACGTGGAACTTCTAAAGTTACTTATTCAATTTATTTATATCTCACCCCAATCCCAAATATTTGTGGGATTTGTTAAAAATACACATAATACAGTGGTGAAAATAAATAGGTGAGGGAGTCAGAGGGAGGAAAGAAGACACAGGGAAATAGAAAGCTGTGTATTTCATCAAATCACATCTCAGGCAATCTTGGGCTAGATGTGGGCAAATCTGGTTATAAATATCCTGTTATCAAAGCAAAGAAGGAGAACATGATCAGCTGCAAAATTCATATATGCCAATATATGTCGTATATGTCAGGCACTCTTCTAAACATTTTAACTGTATTAACTCATTTAATGGTCACTGTTAACTAAACCTCTACCAATTAGTATTGTTGTTGCTGTTTATACAGATGGGAAACTGAGGCTCAGAAAGGCTAAGTAAGTGACTCAGCATTCACTGTGGCAGCACTGAAATTTGAACCCCGGTAGCCTGGGTTCACAGCCCATACTTTTAAGGGCTAAACAAGACTGTTTTGATAAAGTCACACAGATAATAGCAAACCAGCATTAGAGAAGAAGCATTTCCTAATGCTGAGGTCAACATCCTCATAAAGACGAAACAGTTTGACAAAGTATACTAGTTTCCACATTGGGGTATTTCCCAAATTAGTTAATTTTTTTTAATGGTAGGGGTGGAGGAATATGATAAACAACTGGCAACCTCTTCTTTGTGTATGCCAGGTAAAAACATTAAAACAACGACCAGGCAGTCTCAACATAGTTTCTCACAAAATAAATGACCTTAAGCACCAAAAAAAGGGAGAGGGGCATAATCTAAAAAACAGAGGACCTTGGTTTTAAAATGTGAATAAATTCAGCTTTGTGAAAAAGGTACACTGTCCATGTTATTCTCACTGGGCCTCAGATTGGTGAAGACCAGGCAGAGAATTTCAGTGGTGCATGAACTACAATAGTATTTGAGAGCCCACTGACATCCTACCCTTGGATTCTCTCTGTGGCCTCAGAACACCAAGGACCTAAGAGCAGAACTGAGGCCTCCATCCTTCTCCTGGTGGGATGCCAGGAAGGTCTCAAAATTAGTGTCTTAAGAACCAGACAATGTGATCAGATCAGAAAACCCAGAAGGTCAGTGAAAGGGGCTCTCAGTTCATGATTTCCCACAAGGTACACACAACACTCAAAAACACGAGCACCTCCCTGCAGTGGCTGAGATACACCACAGTGACACTTAGTGTAAGGCTATAATTTCAGTCTTGAATGAAGCTGATGATTGTTACTTTAAAAAGAACATGAAATGCATAAAGAAAACATGACATTAACATCAGGAACATTATTAAATTTTCCTGATGCTAACAGGTTGGCAGCATTTCTCTATTTTATTTGGTAAAAAATTTGAGTTGCTTATAAATTTATGCTGAAACCCTCTAGATGCTTTCAGAGGCTGAAGCAAGCAGACCCACGTGTTCAGGGAGTTGTATTTACAATACCTACTGTTCCTATTTTCCATTTAGAATGCAATTATCCTGCTTGGGAAAAAATAAAGGTCACTGGGTTAATGGAGCGCACCTTTTTTAGTCCATAAATAATACATCAAATATAATATTTAAAAAGAAAACCACATCCTATATATCATTGTATTTATGATGCTTTTTTTCATAGGAATTTGAGTATACGGCACTTTCTATGGCCATAATAGTTGCCGTCTATCAAGTTCCCGTAGCACTGGGTCAGTAAAGAAGCACATAGCACCCATCTATTAAGTTGATATTCATCAATACTAAAATGTTCCAGAAATTTCTCACGACATTTTCAAATCATTTTACTGTACATTCTACTCTGAATTTGAGAAGACTATCACAGAATGATTTATACACAGAAAATCTCATGAGCTTTATCTGATAAGTATTGACAAAGATATCCATTTAGAAAATTCTAATCAAACACAGACTCAAGCACATTCCTTTACTTCCACAATGGCCTGTTGTGAATAGACAGTAGACAGTACTTATGACCACACTAATAATAATAAATATCTCTAAGCAGGCAAGATTCTGCTGCCACTAGGTTCCCTAATGAAAAAACAAAGACTTTCCTGCTAGCTAAATAGTTGAACAGGGCTCTCAGCCCAAAAGAGTCTAATCAATACTACCACTTCAGCCTTCCCAAGGGATCAACTAAGCAATCGTTCCAGTACCTGGCACATCAAGATTTATACGGCAGAGTAGGAATGCATGGCCTAAATAGCTTCAGAAAGCCATTTGTTATGAGTAATAAAAAAACAACTTAGAGTAGCTGCTGTTAGATCACCATTATCCTCACACTAAGGCTGCATGTCTCCTGAGATTTAGCTGATAAATATTTTTAAATAAAGAGAGGATTGTAGTACACCCCTGAGCTTGCTTGGAAATTGTTAATTACTCCCCAAAAATAATGAAATGAAAAACTTTGCTTTCCACTCGATGCAGGCTCGTGTAACAAAATACACTGTGATTGCCAAACAGCAGAACCACACACAGCTCCTGCCTCATCATCAAGGGTTTCCGCAGCATCACAGCATGTCCCTGAGAACACATATTTTAACTTCAAATTATAAACCTAGCAATGAACCAGTGAACTGTTTTCCTAAGCAACACAACATTTATAGTCACTTGACAATTTTATTTTATTTTATTTTTGTTTTGAGCTAGGGTCTTGCTCTCTTGCCGAGGCTAGAGTGCAAGAGCATGATCATAGTTCACTGGAACCTCAGACTCCTGGAATCAAGCTATCTTTCTCCTGCCTCAGCCTCCCTGAGTAGCTGGGACTACAGGTGCACACCACGACACCCAGCTAATTTTTATATTTTTTGTAGAGATGAGGTCTTGCTATGTTGCTCAGGCTCGAACTCCTGGCCTCAAGTGATCCTCCTGCCTCAGCCTCCCAAAGTGCTAGGATTACAGGCATGAGCCATGGTGCCCAGTCTGACAATTTTTTTTTTAATTTGGTAGATATGTTTGTCACCAACAGCAAGTAATTATTTGTTTTTATAGTAATTAACAACTACTACCATTTATTCAGTTTCGTTCTGCCAGATACTAATCTAACACATTTACATGGATTATCTAATGTAATCCTTGAAACATCTTATGTTCTGTGGCAATTTGTTATCTAATTAAGGCTACTGATCTATCAGCACAAAACATCAAAATCTAACGTTATTTACTACATTGGCAAAATTTTTGTTAGTATCCATTCTCAATATAAATCTTTTTTGGCTTTGAAATTTATTTAGGCTTCCCAAAAAGGTTTATTTAAAATATTAGATTTTTGAATGAATATCACCAGATACTTACTTCTTTACTTATTACCAGAAGTTTTATATCTGTTTCAGATAAAACTGAAGTAGGCCGATTGGTATTAGTTAAAAGGCAGATTTCCTGAAAAATAAAAACAAATGCACCTATTCTAGAATTATTTCAGCTCAGACATTATTCTTACAATAAAACTCTGGGACACTGTAGAATTATAAGTATGCATTATTTTAAGCAAATAATTTTTAAAACATAAATCTTGAGTTTACAGAACTAATAAAAAAGGACTGACCTGGACTTTACTTTCACATAATCCATCAGCCCCAGCACCATTAGTTTGTACAAAATATTGTACAAAAACAGAACCTCAGGTTGAATGATTCCTTCCTCTGGAGTACTTCATGTGTTAAAACTGAAGCATGATTTGCAAACATGCACAATGCTATGTCCTACCTACATTCAACACTTTATTACTGAGAAAAAGGAGAGCTTAGTTCTTGAAGGGGAGAAGCTGACGTAGAGCCATGATGCTCGATGAAGGGGGATGGTGTTAGTGTGACCATATATAAAATTATAACACGTTTCGTGATTATAAAATTTAAAAAGATGTGGCAATAAAGACTCAAGGTGGGGGTAAGCATAGAAAAGGGAGCATGGCATGACTTCAACGTTAAAGTTGACAAACACCAGTCCAGATGATCTGCAAGTTGCTTTCCTTTAGTTGAAAAACCAAAGGCTTTGATGTGTCCTCACACAATTGAGGCAGCAGAGAATTTAGTATTCTATTCTTATTTCTGCCACTAACTAGCCGTGTAAACAGGAGCAATTCGGTTAACTGCCCTGGTCCTTCATTTACTAACGTAATAAAGGGAAAGGGTTTCTCTTAGCTGACCACAGTGGCTCCATCTATATTAATAATTGCTGACCTCGGACAAGATTTTGGAGTCGCAAAGGATCATAAGGTTCTAAGTGTGCCTCCAAAGCAACTCTAATCATAGGCTGGCCAACCGTTTAAACAATGCCTTATCAAAAATATTCATCTCAATCTACCAAAAAATTTTTGCCCCACCCATGACAATACATAATTAATTTAACAATAGGAATGCCATGGAAAAATAACTATATAGGCTAACAAGTTAGCCTACCCCAATATCATGGATACTAACAGAAGGTGCTAGACTACTAAGCGAGAGACAAAAGACTTTATTAGCCACAGAAGAAGCAGTAATGAGAGTATCGGCATGGTTTCACTGGTTCTCCCAAATCCCCAATCCCACAGAACAATATGGAGGGCCCAGGGGAGACTACGGATGCAGCAGGGTGAGCCACAGGAGAGGAATCTGAGCTCAGGCATCCATTGCTTTTATAACGAGCAGTAAGAAAGCCTATTCTTTGTCTGGAAGGAGCCCAGGTGCCATGTAAGAACTTCAGGGCACTATCATTTCAGGATTATCAGGTATGGGAATAATCCTGAGAAGAGGCCCAGGTAAGACAGTCAAAGCCCTAGGATTTTGACACATGCAGCAAGACCCATACCAGACTGTATCTCAACACAGAAGGCATAACAATGCAAATGAACAGAATTTTAAAATAAAGTTATGTGGTTACTGAAAGAATTATGATTTTAGTTCCAAAAGAAAAAGATGCAAGGAAGACATTTTACAAGGCTATTTTCACTGCCTTTGGAAAGAAGATCACAAGATTAACATATGAAGACTCCTGACTTTCCATTGTTTATGTTAATAGATTCCAGTTTTTAAAACTTGAGCCTCATGCCTGTAATCCTAGCACTCTGGGAGGCTGAGGCGGGAGGATCATTTGAACTCAGGAGTTAGAGACCAGCCTGAGCAAGAGCGAGACTCTGTCTCTACTAAAAAAATAGAAAGAAATTAATTGGCCAACTAAAAATATATAGACAAAAAATAGCTGGGCATGGTGGCGCATGCCTGTAGTCCCAGCAACTCGGGAGGCTGAGGCAGAAGGATCTCTTGAACCTAGGAGTTTGAGGTTGCTGTGAGCCAGGCTGATGCCATGGCACTGTAGCCCAGGCAACAGAGTGAGACACTGTCTCAGAAAAAAACAACACTACTTGAACTCCCTACACTTGAAAAATTATTAAAAGTTGCTGCAGTAACTGCCACAGCACAGAAATATCCTCAAGATAATGGTTGGTTTCTCTGAACTAACAGTCTAATGGACCACTGTGGAATCATGAGAATGAGGCCAATAATAAGTATGTGATGGAAAAAAAGGAAGGAGGAGAGGGTATGTAAGGAGGAGAAGGGACAGAGGGAAAGAGCTAATACATGGATGACAAGTGCTCCAGTGCAAAAAATTCTGATTTTCAAGACCCAGTTGGATTTAAAGCATCCCAGAAAAAGCAGGAGGATTCCACAACCTGCTCTCTCTCCTTTATATTGTGAAAGTGTGGATGAGGGCCATTCTCAGCCAGGTTTTGAAGTGCATCATTTGACTGCCAGATGCCCATTACACTAATTGGGTCACCAGCCTATTCTATTATCTCATTGACACAAAGATTCCAGGGATGCTCATTTCTTCTGCAGCATTAAATTGACATACAGTAAACAATAAAATATTCATATATTTTATATATGAATATACAGGTCATATAAACGTAGACCTGTACTCTACGTTTGTATTATACTATAATTCCACAATTATTTCTCAACAGCCTACTTGAGGGATGTGAAGGAATGCCAATACTAAATACATTTCTCAGGCTTAAAAATTAATTTTATACTTCCGGAGCATTTGAAGCACTTGTGAATGGAATTACCATCTTCCTTAAGAATTTTTTCTTGTTAAGTCTAGACTTAACTGCTCCAACCTAACAAACACAGAAATCAGAGCATTTTTAAGAATATAAAAAGATTTTTTTCATATTCAGAAATTAAAATGTCTACATAAAAATACATATGGCTATATACAGTCACACACCATATAATGAAATTTTGGTCAACTTACCACGTATATAATGGTAGTCTCATAAGATTATAATGGAGCTGAAAAATTCCTATTGCCTAGTATTTACTATACTATACTTTTTATCATTATTTTAGAGTATACTCTTTCAACTTATATAAAAAAGTGTTAACTACAAAACAGTCTCAGGCAGATCTGCAGGAGGTATTCCAGAAGAAGGCATTATTATCATAGGACATGACAGCTCTATGCATACAATTGCTCCAGGAGACCTTCCAGTGGGACAAGATGTGGGGTGGAAGACAGTGATATTGATGATCCTGACCTGTGTAGGCCTCAGCTAATGTGTGTGTTCGTGTCTTCATTTTTAACAAAAAAGTAAAATTTTAAAAAATAGAAAAAAGCTTATAGAATAAGGATATAAAGAAAGAAAATATTTTTGTGCAACTGTACAATATGTTTGTGTTTTAAGCTGTTAATACAAAAGATTTCAAAAGTTAGAAAAAATTTAATAGTTTATAAGGTAAAAAGTTTATAGTAAGCTAAGGTAAATTTATTACTGAAGAAAGAAAAATATTTTTATACATTTAGTGTAGCCTAAGTGTACAGTGTTTATAAAGTCTATAGTAGCGTACAGTAATGTTCTAGGCCTTCACATTCACTCACCACTCATTCACTGACTCACCCAGCACAACCTCCAATCTTGTAAGCTCCATTCATGCTAAGTGCCCTATATAGGTATGCCATTTTTTATCTTTTATATTGCATTTTTACTGTACCTGTTCTATGTTTAGATATGTTTAGCTACACAAATACTTACCATTATGTTACAATTGCCTACGAACATGCTATACAAGTTTGTAGCCTAGGAGCGGTAGGCTATACCATATAGCCTAGCTGTGTAGTTAGCTATACCATCTAGTTTTGTGTCAGTACATCCTATGATGTTTACACCACAACAAAATCAGCTAAGGATGCATTTCTCAGAAGGTATTTCCCTTGTTAAGCAAAGCATGACTGTTTGTAAATTTTATATTGAACTCTAAGAAGAACCTATGAACATTATTATTTACAGATACATTGATTAATTTGTGGTTTTTATTCTCCATTTAAAACAGTAAATTGAATAAATATTAGTATTAATTTTTATTGAATGAACCAGTGCTTAATGAAAGTAACTCTTCACTAAAATTTCTAACTATGCATAATTTTTAAAATGAGACTTCATATTAATGCTACACTATTAAACTTTTTCCAAGAATCACACAACAGATCTTACATTAGTTCTGGGTCACAGACAACAGAATCCAATCTGATTGGTTTAAGAAAGAAAGGATTTACTACAGGTATTAGGTAGTTTATAGGATAAAAAATAGTTTCTAGTCCAAACTACAGCAAAAACTCTGGGGAAGATGCTGGCCAGACCCCGGAACCACAGACTTCCACTACAGTTAGGAAGCAGGGGCCCCACCACTTCCATAGAATAGCATGATCTTTGCCAATACCTGCACCAGAAAAATTGAAGCCCATGTCCTACCTTTTCTCCCATATATATTAATCTCAAATCAAAATATCATGAAGATATATGTGTCACATCTAAATCATTATCTATACCCTAAAAGAAAAGGTTCGCTGGGAAAGGTAGCTTCTTGGTTTGCTTTTTCTTGTTTTGTCTTGTTTGTATTGTACATTGAGATGGTGGGGTTTACACTATGAAGAACTATCAAAACGTTATAGTATATTCAAAGGATCTGGGACAACCCGAAATTACAAATGTCAACTGCATTTTATTTATCATAAAATTTCAGGTACTTTACCTAATACATTTTGCATGCTTTTCTTCATTCTAGATAAATAAGTGGATGGTTATAGCAATCCAGTCATTTTTTATTATTTATGGTACGTGACTTATAATAAGTTTTGGTCTTCACTCTATTTTCAATTCTAGTTTCCTTCAGGTTGTTTGAAAATTCACCATTATATTACAGAGTTCAAGGCACAAACCCCAAACTATTACATATTTCTTTTGGTCGATATTCAATTTGTAACATGTCTTTTGTCTTTAAGCTTTGTTAAACTCTATTCACCATCTACCACTGCCTTTCCTAGGGGACTGCCAACACCCAAATGGAATATTTTTGTATCACTTACTCTTGATAGATTGCAGTCTGGCAAAGTTGGAGTTGTGCTTCATTTGGCAAACTGAAATTACCAATTCTTCTTTAAACATAGTTGAATCTTTAAAAGAACAAAGGAAATAAATAAATAGCTTAGAGAAGGGCTAAAGGAAAACGATCATGAAGCTCTTCTGTTATCTCAGAGCCCTTTGATGTTTCTGATAACCAAAACAAGAACAGTTTTTATGTGTTCTCCGAAGTCTATCTTTTACATGGTAGATGCTGGTAAGTAAAATCTTCTATATACAGATTCATGAGAATTTAGTAGGATCCTAATAGAGCAAAACTTCTGTGGAGAGGAGACATTGGATACAGTGAGGAGATAGTTCTCCCCAGTATTAATGAACTTCTATGATGTTAGGCCATCTACCTCCTGGCTGTTTTTTGTTTGGTTGGTTGGGATTTTCTTATTTTGTTTTAGAGATAGGGACATCTTGTTCTGTTGCCCAAGCTGGAGTGCAGTGGTGTAATCATAGCTCACTGTAACCTCAAACTCCTGGGCTCAAGGGATCCCCCTGCCTCAGCCTTCCCAGTAGCTAGGACTACAGGTGTGTGCCACCACACCAAGCTATTTTTTAAAATTTTTTTGTAGAGACGGGGGTCTCACTATGTTGCCTAGGCTGGTCTTGAAATGCTGGCCTCAAGGGATCCTCCCACCTTGGCCTCTCAAAGCACAGGGATTACAGACATGAGCCTCTACACCCAGCCTCTCCTGGTTGTTTACTATGCCTATGAATGTCCCACAAACAATATTCTGACTTAATTCTTCCAGGTTTTAGTAGCTATTTTTTTAAAAAAGGAATGAATGAAAACAGTACCATAGTCTACCCAAGAAATATAGCAATGATACAACACAGGATCCTTAAGCCAAAGAACTTTGCTCCACCATACCGCTTGCCTACCATGCAGAGTGAAGCAAATTAACACTCCCATCATAGCTAGAACTGTTCTAATGGGATGTAGTAACGTTAGTCACATGAGCTCATGAAAAATGAACTTTTACCCAGTCTAAATCTAGTAAGTCTAATCTACTCAAATGAATGCAAACAACCAGAAGAAAATTATTATTGACATGATTAATAACAATTTAATTGTATCAAATAAAAATAACAGAAAAAGTAAATTGTTTTATTTGATATCAATATATTCCCCAAATATATGAATTTAACTGTATTAAGCATAAACTATAATTTTCAGAATTTTTAAAATCTGTGATAGACAGTACATATGAATAAGCTCAAATTATTTTTAATATTAAATATATTAAAAATTCGAACTAGTTTACAAAACATGTATCACTATGAAAACAGCTAATACATTCATATGCCTAGAAAGAATGGAAAGAAATACACCAAAATGTTACAATTGATCATCTGCTATTTGGGAATAGAATTCTTTTAGTCATTTTTATTTTCCTCTTTATAATCTCTCTATAATTTCCAAATTTCCTACACTCAATTTGTATTGTTTTATTTAAAATTTTAAAAAATAGTTCCAATAATTTTTTATGATTACAAAATAATAAAATTACATTTCAAAAGTGAAAATCTATTGAAATTCTACCAACCAAAATCACTATTATATTTTGATGCATTATGGATCTCTCTCTGATTCTCTTTGTTTCTCTGTGTCTATATATAGAGAGATGGAGAGAAAGAGATGTTTATATTGATATGTATGTTTGCATGTATGAATATATATTTAAGCACACATACAGGCACATGTGCACAAATATAGAAACATATACTCCTACAAAAACAAAATTACACTATTCTACTTGGTAGTTTGATTTTTTTCTCCCTCAGTGGCATATTGACATTTTTCCACATGTATTTACATCATCATTTTTAATCGCTTCATCATATTCCATTACATGATACATAGTAATATATTTAACCCAGTCACTGCTCAGTACCCAGTTTAAATATCACTTCCTCCAAGAAGGCTTCACTGCCTCCCCAAGTCAGGGTTCAGCATCATCTTATGTGCCCCAACCAGAGTCTATACCCTAGTGACGGGCTAGACTGCTTGGGTTTGCATTTGGTTCCACAATTTGTTGTTAGCCATGTGCTATGGTTTGGATATGGTTAATTTGTCCCCACCAAACTCATGTTGAAATTTGGCCCCCAATGTGGCAGTGTTGGGAGACAGGGCCTAGTGGGAGGTGTTTGGATCATGGCGGTGGATCCCTAATGAATGGCTTGGTGTCACCCTCACTCTGGTGAGATTGGATTAGTTCTCACAGGAATGGATTAGTTGTTGAGAGTGGGTTGTTATAAAGCCAGGATGTCCGTGATGTTTTGTCTCTCTTCACGTGTGTCTGCTTCCCCTTTGACCTTCTCTGCCATGTTATCATGCAGCATGAAAGCCCTCCCCAGGAGCCACGGCCATGCCCTTGAACTTTCCAGCCTGCAGAACGATGAGCTAAATAACAAATAACCCAGTCTCAGGTATTCTGTTATGGCAACACAACATGGACTAGACACCACGTAACCTTAGGAAAGTTACTTTACTCCGTAAAATGGGTCTTACAAGAGCAGCTACTTCATATGCTTGTCATAACTAAATAATGAATCAAAACCCTCAGAATAGGCTGCGTGCGGTGGCTCACGCCTGTAATCCTAGCACTCTGGGAGGCCGAGGCGGGTGGATAGCTCAAGGTCAGGAGTTCAAGACTACCCTGAGCAAGAGCGAGACCCCGTCTCTACTATAAATAGAAAGAAATTAATTGGCCAACTAAAAATATATGTAAAAAATTGGCCGGGCATGGTGGCACATGCCTGTAGTCCCAGCTACTCAGGAGGCTGAGGCAGAAGGATT